>APFE030708189.1:100876-140308 GCA_000404065.3 Pinus taeda
TCTGTAGAGGTCTTACCAGGAAGAACAAATGTATCAGTTCTTTGGTTATGAGTATGTACTTTGTTGACGTCTCTGGTAAGAGAGTCAGCTAAATAATTTGAAATACCTGGAACCCATTCAACATCAAAATCATACATTTGAAACCATATCTACCATGCCAATCATCTTCCTCTTGTGAGTTGTCTTGATATTTTTGCTGATAAGAAATACTCGAAATTCATTGAATCTATTCCTATGAGGAACTTGGCAGGGGCTAAATATAATTCAAATTTTTGTATGCCATTGAAAATGGCAAGAGTTTCTTTTTCAGTTGTAAAATAATTTTTCTGGTGAAATTATCGGATGCATCAATTTGAAGGATGAGAAATCCATTACGTGGCGGTTTGAAGTCAGGGAGATGTTTGCATTTAGCTTTTAACAATTTAACTGCTGCAATGGCTTCTGGTGACCATCCAGAATTCAAATGTCTTCTGATTGGAGCAATTTTTTCTGAAAATCTAGGAATGTATTTATGAACATAATTTAGTACTAGAAATCATTGAATCATTTAAGTATGTTGTAGCTCATCAGGAAATTCAAAGAGCTTGGTCAAAACATGAGGCTCCATCTAAATTTTACCATTTATAACATGGATGATTAGAATATTTGTTCTTGCTTCAGATTGATTAGTTAGTTTGCTACAATAATAGAAAAAGATCCACAAAAAGGCTACCAAGTAGGCTTTGATCTCCTTTCTCCCTCCTTGGGACCATGAATTAAGACCAAAGCACTCTTGCTACCACCAAAACACTGTTTTTGCTTTCCAATGAAATTGCCAGTGTGTGAGTTCAAGTTGGAGAAGTCGATATCAGTTGTATTTACATGCTTGGATTTTTCCTTGTTTAGTTTTCATAGCTTTCTTGCATCATTGCATGCCCATAAAATTTTGTTTAGCACTTTTTTGGTTTTTAGGGCAGAATTAGGTTAAAATAGGTAAAACTATATTTTTTTCATTCTCCTTGAATCAATTTTTAGAAGCAGGTGTGCAGCTCACTTGAATACCATCCCAACCTATCATCCTTTCATCAACCAACCTGCTCCAGTCCATTTCTCAAGGTTTTCTCCACTCATTCGCCACACTTTCCTAAACAGCCCTAATTTCTACATTCTTGTGCATAATTGCTTTCTTATCCTTTAAACCAATCCAACCATTTCCCTCATGTTTGATCTTCATTGACAGAGTCCTAGACCCTCTAACACCCTCATCCAACCTTCATTTCCTTTTTCCCACCATCTTTCCTCCTCCAAACCTTCAAAAATCACTTTTGGCCTGCTCCTGTTGAACTTCCTGTAGATCCCTTGTAGACTTCCTGTAGAAGTTCATGCGAGTGATTTTTCGAAATCTGATAGCAATGGAATTCTCTAGAAGGGTGCTAGGGACTCCTTAGGTCCTCTCCACACCTTCCTCATCATTTCCAACAGCTAACTCCATCTCCCTTCACCACCAAATCTCTCTACAGTCACAAATAGTTAAAACACAAACATAATAATTCTGCATAAAATTGCTCAAAAGTACAAAAAGATGGTTCTTCCACATTTTCCTTCAGAAGTAGCTTAAGTACATGCATTTTACATTGACAATAGTCCATGACATCCATTTCAGTAGTTTCAACTCTTTTTCTTGCAAAAGTAGGGTTAGTGGGTAAAACTAGGGTTTGCTAGGGTTTGCATTTCCTTTTAGTTTTCATCTTCTTTTTGCAAGTAGAATAACCTATTTTGAGTTAGCTTTATTCCATCACAATTAAAAGCTTCTTCTAAGAAATCATAGAAGTTGGCTTGAGCTCCTAGCGAACTTGTGCCAGTTGATCAAGTGACAACCTGCAGTAAGAGCTAGTACTTGTGCATACAGCACCGTCGCTTCCAAGTTTGTTACGAACTATCGAGTCGATAAGAGTAAATAAGGGAGTCCTAGGAGTTGCAACATCATTGCTACAATACTGGAGCCCACCACTTCTCTTTCTATGTTTTTCTTTGCATGTCCCTAATGAGGCCAGGGTATAAGGAGTTAGGGCCGAATCTGGTTGAACCTTTGCAAGACCAGCCTCACAAAACCCCGACGGCCTCCTATGGCAGAAGAAAAGAAAGACGAGGGGGCAGGAGATCCTATCAAAATATTTCTCAAGGAAGCCCTCAAGCGATAGAGGAATGCGATGATGGATAACATTGCCCAAATCCTTCGATGACTACCCACATACGACACATATTCATCCAACAACCACTCCTTTTAAGGTACAAGTTAACTTTGACATTCCCATATTTGAAGGCCAGATAGATGCAAACATCGTAGATAAATGGTTGAATTTGTTTTGAAGGATATTTTCAATCCATTACATTTCCAGTCGGCAAAATATTACTTTTTCACTTAAAGCCGCCCCACACGTCAAGGAATAGTGGAAAACCTACTATGACCAAAAGGATGAGAGGGAATCCTCACTGTTTTCAACCACACCCACTTGGGATTCGTTCCAAGGTTCCATCAAGGAACAATATTATCCTCTCGGGAGATATTAAGATAAATACATAAAGTGAACCACGCTACGATAGGGAAGGGACCATGATGTGCTGGAGTTTACAAATGTTTTCCATATCTGCTGGAAAAAGTTGGGTATCAAGGATTCTGAGAGACATTTAGTACTCAATTTCCATGACTATCTACATAAGTACATCTAGGATGAGATGGAGTTCCTGGACATCTCCTCCCTTGACACGACATACCAATACACTGTCAAGATTAGGCAACAATTTAAACGAAAGAAGAGAGACTTTGGGTCTATGAATCTAAAGCAAGGAAAAGGCACCCTCAAACCACAGAGCAAAGGCCAAAGCCAAGGTGAGGTGACCTAGGACAACCCATCAAAGCTGCAAGAAAATAACAACACCATGAAGATAAATAAGGACATGGGAAAATGGTGTGCGTTCCATAAGAGATCCACTCAAAACACAAGTGAGTGACAGGCCAAGAAGTCACTGGTGGCTGAGTTGAAGGCTTCCGACTCAGATTCATGTTTCGAATTTAAGTCAAAACCAAACAAGGGGAATGAAGAAGGGAAGCTGATCATTGATGCAGAGCCTAGTTCCACTACGACCACCACCAAGATCTAGAAGAATGAGCTTGAAGATCCAGAGGAGGGGGAACACCTCTTCCACTCACAGATGTGGGTGAAGGGTTCTCTGCTGTAGTTCATTGTTGATAATGGGAGCCAAAAGAACCTCACTTCAGTAGAGGTCATGAAGTGGCTGGGCCTACCAACAATAGCACATGCACAGTCATACACCATTAGGTGGCTTCACCATGAATGAGATCTTCGGGTTAGCCAATAGTGCCGCCTTCCCTATAACATCAAGCCCTTCACGGATGAGGTACCGTGTAATGTTTCTCCTCTTGAAGTTTGTGGTGTATTATTAGGAAAGCCATACTTGTGGAAGTGACATGCTGTATATGAGTCTAGACCTCACTCTGTGATTATTACTTTGGGAAATAAGTCATATAGGATACCAAAGGTAACCCTCCTATCGCTATGTCTTTGATCACTGCAAATAAACGCAGTAAGGTCATTTCCCAGACTAGGAGAATTGTTTTCCTTATGATTCACCCTAAGGGAAAGAAGAAGGTTATGGCCACTACTTCCTCCTCCAGACAACAGCAATAGATAGACAAGGTCGTGGAGGAGTACACATGTAGATTTATTCCATTTTGAATGTGGAAAAATTGAGATTGTATGAGACTACATTGATTGATGATCTTGAAGAGAATGTTCAGATTCATCTATAGAATAGTTTTCTCTAGAATATTTAAATCAGCCACATGAAAACTCAATTCTTGATAGGAGGATGAGGACTTCACACAAAGGAAATGTGGAGTATCTTTGAGTGGGGCTCAAAGGTACCAATCCAAGTAAATCAAGGTGGATTGAAATTGGGAAAGTGAGGGATGTGTACGCTCACTTGCTTGCTAAGTAAAAACAGACTTTTGGTGGTCTAAAAACTTCTAGTGGGGAGGACTAATCTAGGGGATAAAAAATATGCTCAAAATTCAAAGTGCTTAGATTATACCAAAAATGGGGCCAAATCGTAGATATCATTGTTTTGATTCCAATGATGCTTGAATTTCCTTAATTTGGCTTCATATGAGGAAGTTATCATGTTTTGACGTTTTTGACAAAAAACTAAAAATTCAACTTGCAAGATTGACTAGGAAAATAGTATGATGACATGGCACTAACGTCAGTAGGTGAATCTACAATGTGGTGGTTAGACGAGTCAATCCCATGCTGACATGTGGCATGTTTGACTAGGGAGAGGTGATGAGTTTTGATTCGTTGTGGTGATTATGGTTAGGACAACCACAAGCCACCATGTGGCCCAATGAAAGGATGCCACATGGCCCTATGGGTTGCTACCAAGTGGCCTAGGCTCCGTGGCTAATTTTTTTTTTTTATGGATCGACTTACCTCAGTGAGGTTCGACCCCATAACCTCCAACAAGAAAATTGTCCACCTTACTGCTAGACCACATGATGGTTCATATTATATAGTGCAAGACATTTTTATTTAAATTGTAGTTGTTTATTAGTTTGGGGGGAGGGGGGTAGGCCGGTGGGATCACCCAATTGGCCAAGCCCGGGTTGTATGGTGTAACATGTGTTTGTGGTGAATAGGAGAAGGATAGGGGAGTTGGCCCCCAACCCCAGTTCTATTGTTAACAATGTAACTGATGGAATAAACCATGGGAGGGGCAAGTGCATGGCATCCTACTCGCACTTAGCTTGCGGCCTTATGGACACATCATGCGACCAACTTGATTACATTGTATGCTACATGACTAACAAAAGGGAAATGTTTAAGGGGCACGGTTTCAAACTAACCATCCAACATTTTGAACCTTTTTCGGCAGAATTGTCACCAATATTGTGCAAAAATGTCGCTCTGCAATTCTGCCAAGGTCATAATTCATTGCCAGTTTTTACAGAGGATTAATTTTGCAGGATAATTAGCATGGAAATGAAGAAGGAGGCCTAACTTGGCCATTTTTTAGCCTTTTTAAGCCCAAGAAGAGCCTACACAAGAGTTTTGGGGTGTTCTGGACACAATGGAAATGTTGTTTTTGCAATTTTAACATTGTATGTTCATGTAATTTCAAATTTGAGCATATATTATAAAGGGTCAACATTGGAAACTAGATTCAGAGACATAGCCCAAGAGGGGTGAACTCTGTCATCAATTTGTTGTTTTGTGATGCCGCATGTTGTCTAATTTTCAGTTTTAAAATTTGTAAAACTTAACTAAGTTTACTAAGTTTATATGCTTTTTGCAATTTTGATCCATTTCCCACAAGACATAAACTAGCTTGCAAAATTTTATAAGAAACCTTCAATTTTTAATTTTAGATCATGGGCACCATCATATAGCTATGAAATCTGCATGAGAAAAGGTCCATTTGCATATGAAACCCCTTATAGAAGTTTATATATGTTTAGCTACATCTTACTAAGTTATTGGAGCTGTGATTGAAGGATTGTTTTGTCTCTATAATGTTTAACATGCAAAATTTCTCTTCTGCCACCTTATACTAGTAAGGCCAAGCTCCTTTGAGTTTTTCACACAAAGTAAAAATTTTAGGTTATTATAACCCCATATTCATAATATACCTTAGAGATTAAGTCAAATGGGTAACACTCCCACAAATTGAGATGACATAAAAGGGTGGTAGGTGTTATAGAGTGGTATTAGAGCCCATTGGTTCAAAACTAGATTTGAAGGGCACCACACATAGAGTAGAATTTAAGTTCACATAGATGAGTAAAGTGATTTTTTAAATGAATGCCGATTTAAACCAATAGTTGATGTGATTAGAAATTTTGATGGAATTCTTACTTGTCATTTTGTTTTTTGGAATATGTAACTGACATGGGGTTTGGTTGCGTTAACAACTTTTGGTCAACATTCTTGGTGTTGACATACCAAGTCTATGATTGATATGTTTATGCTTGATTTAGCTGACAATTGTGTGTGTGTGTGTGTGAAAACACATAAGAAGAAACAATCTACAATATAAAATAGAGGAATGAGCAGTATAATGGTAGAATATAGCATGGAAATAAACCTCATAACTAGGAAGAAGATTCAGTTGGAAATAGGTCAAAATTAAATTCCCTTGATTGGATAGATACCATCATAAGCTTGAGAGGTAAACTGATGAGCTGCAAGGTCGGAAATTAAAATATATTTAGAGCTCAAGAAAGGAAAGTAGATGTGAATGTGATGATATTATAGAGCTTATGAAATAATCAAAGTGAAATGAAACATGAAGTTAGTGCTAGTTATCTAGACATACATAAATCCAAGCAAAGCCCATATGAAAATTGGAAGCATGGATTAGAAACCAATAAGGAAGAAGGTAGCAAGTAAAAGAACATGCACAAGCATGCAAGTGAAGATATAATGAGAGGGGGAACTTCAATCAACACTCTGAAAAGAAAAACAAATAGCCATGTCAAACTATTTACTGATATAACCAGGTTAGAAAGAAACCACCAACAAAGGGAGAGTGATAAAAACACGATACCAGAAGCATTCAAGAAAGAAATCCCCCTACCTTTGATGTCAATATTAGGAAGATTGAAGAAGAATAAGCCTAGATTTTGGGCTTAAATAAGTACTTCATAGTCCATTACTATTATGAGAATATGAAGGCCAGAGTAGATATTTTTAATTTGAAAGGAAAATATGACATATGGTGGGAAGATCTTAGAAATTTCAAAGGTATCAAAGAAAAGGAAATGAATTGGAAAATATTTTTAGGAAACCAAATATTTGAGGAATATTTTCCTTGTATAGGAAACCACATGTCAAATCATGGTTGGTCTAGCTAGCCATGAGAGTAAAAAAGAGAGTAACTGATTTGGTGGAGTGATGACACCTAGAAATAATAAGCATACCCACAACATGCGTTCTTAATACTTTTCCATTAGGTTCATATGATATCTTGATTGACATGGATTGGATGGTAGCCCACAAGACCAAAGTTGACTATTATGGTAAGTCACTGGAATGCCTTAGCGATGAAGGAGAGGAAAAGGTATTGCATGGAGTATGAAATCTTGTTTTAGTAAGACAAATTTCAATGTTTCAAGTGAATAAATGAAGCCAAAAAGATATCCCTTGCTTATGATTCAAGTAACTAGTGTAACATAGGACAATGAACTTAGAATTGAAGATCACTCAATTCTAAAACAATATAGTGATGTATTTTTAGAGGAAGTGCCAAGAATGCCACCCAAGAGGGAAATTGATTTCTCCATTTAATTGATTCCTCATTCTACGTCAATTTCTAAAACTCCATATTGTATGAGCGGGCTAGAGTTGGTGGAATTGAAATTTTAGCTAAAATAGTTGTTGGATAAAGGATACACAGACCTAGTGTATCACCTTGGGGTCCCTAACATTGTTTGTAAAGAAGAAGGATGCCACACTGTCAATCCTCTTTTTGATTAAATTTTTTTCCATGGTTTTGTCTTCTCTAGCATCAAAAATACCTCTTTTTGTCATTTATGATGACATTTTCCCATATTTTTCCCATATTAACACTTTACCAAGGCATTTTTATTGAATGTTTGATTTCTAAATTTGATGCAATTAATTACTTTGTAAAATAAAATTGTAGATTCTAGTAGATTTCGCGAATCATCCTTCATTATTATATTTGCAGGTGGTATGGGTAAAATCAAGAGCATGGTAGCTTAAATGCAACAATAATTGCTAAATTCACCCACATCCAAGTTTTCGAGATCAAATCCATGATTTGAGTGCCCAACAAGGTTGATTGGATCATATATCATCCTTAGAGTAGGTTTTAATTAATTTAGAACAAGTTTTTTGGGTGCGTTGTTGAATTTTTGCTTATAAGAAACTTAGCTTGCCAAAGTATGTTATTCTTTGGAGATCTCAGATTTCGACTTGGAAGCTTGGATTTGGATTGTAGACTTATTCTTAGACATTTTGATCAATTTATGGAGTAGTTTTGAAGTGCCAAAAATTGATTTTAAGTTGATTGTACTTGCTAAGCAGTGGACGGGCCCCCCACCACTCAAGAAAATGCACTATTTCATTGTTGTGTGTTAATATGGTAAAATTTTATTTTTCTAGTTGTTTATTATTACATCTTTCATGTCTATATGCTTTGATTGCATCTTGTACATTTATATTTAAAACTAGTTTCTTGGTCAATGTGTAGATAAGATTTAAAGCTACTTTTAAAACCCCTGTTCATAAGTGTTTTAGTCTAGTTATTTCAACTTATTATTATCATAAGTTAAATAGACATAACAACCATACTCATTCATTATTGCATTAATAAAATACATATTTTTTTGTAGGTTTAAGTGTGTTTCCAAGTCTTATTTATCATAGATTAGTTATGTTTTGAAGGACCAATCTAATTGAAAAAAGTAAACAAGGCACCGAGATTTCCATTCACCAATTTTCTAGGAGAATAATACCTCAACCTCTAGAGAACTTTTCCATTTAGCCTTGAATTTATAAAAAATCAAAGTTCCTTAATATTTATCTACTAATTTTCTTAGGATAGATTGATGGTTTGAGAACATACTAAGCTAAAGGGATGAGTAGAAGACTAGAGTGATTGCCCATTTTCACTCTCATAGATGGTGAAAGCATTGTGCATTCTCAACCTTTTAACTAGCCTTGGTTCAAAATTGATTGGATTGACTAAAATATTACTAGAGTGTCCACTTCCATCTGTCAAAAAGAAAGGCCATAATGTATTAATCAAACTTTTGGATTGAAAATCCTTTAACCATTTTTGTTTCCCATCATTTGAGTGAAATCTTGATGTTCTGAACATGATCGCATAGAGAAATTTGATATGCATGAGAAATCTTAGTATATTCCCAATCCAAAGTGTTCTTAAGTAAAGTTGATTCCCATTGAAATCTTGTGTGATTAGATTAAAATCTTTTTCTCATGCTTCCTTATCTTAGTTGCTAGTTTTGATTTAGAAGTGACAACCAATCTAACTTAACTCATTACATACTATAGCATGCTTCATATCTTATGAATACCAAATCAATATAAAAATCATGTCCTATTTTAGATATCTAAACTAGACTCTCACACTATGATTATGAATTCATCACACGTACTTAAATAAAGCTACATTGAAGAATAAATAGCTATTTCCCAAAATCTGTGATCTATTTGATGAACTAACAGGAGCCATATTGTTTTCCAAAATATATATGATATTTGGATCTCATCAAGTCAAAATTAAAGATGAAGACATTCACAAGACAACTTTCAGGATTAGATATAAGCACTATGAGTTTGTAGTGGTACCCTTTGGACTCACAAATAACCCAACCACATTCATGTGCCTAATGAACAGTGTTCTTAGCCTTGTATTTGGACAATTTTTTGTTATTGATATTTTGGTTTACTAAAAAACCAAAGAAGAACATGAAGAGCACTTGGAGGTGCTGTTACAATTATTGCGGGAAGACAAATTATATGCCAAACTTAGTAAGTGTGATTCCTTCCAGTCACAAGTACAATATTTGGGACACACCTTCTCAAAGGAAGGAGTAGCTATCGACCTAGAAAAGATCAAGGCCATAATGGAGTGGCACAATCCTCGAAATGTTACAAAGGTCATATCCTTCATAAGATTGGCCATATATTACCGATGGTTTTTTCAAGTTTTTTCGAAGAATAGACATCCAATCACAACTTTATAGAATAAAGGAGTAAAATTTCAATGGAAATAAGATTACACATATAGCTTTGAGCAACTTGAATACTTACTTAGACATCCACCTATTTTGTGCATAATAGACATAGAGAAGGATTTTCTAGTTTTCATAGATGCTTGAAAGCAATGAATAGGTGGATTCTTAATGAAAGAAGTACATGTAATATGCTATGAATGAATGAAACTAATGGAGCACGAGTGGAACTATGTGACTCATGACTTGGAGCTAGTAACAATCGTGCATGCGCTAAATATGTGGAGACACTACTTTCTTGGGAGAAGGTTTGTGTTGATGACGGATAATGGAGAACTAAGATACTTGTTTGATCAACCTAACTTAAATGATAGAAAGCCAAATGGTTGGCTTTAATTAGTGAATTTGATTATGAAATCAAGCATATTAAGGGAAAAGAAAACCAGGTAACAGATGCACATAGTAGAACTCTACAAGTATCTCACTCAGCAACCATGATCGCTTGTGAAATTGACCCCAAACAAAATATTAAATAGAAATGATACATGATGAGAATGTCTAGTATGCGATGGACTTCTTACAACATGAACCATAGGGAAAAATAAGAAAGAATTACAAGTTAACTGATGATGGTATGTTGTTGTTCAAATATAAATGTTATGTACTTGGTGTGACCAACTCAAAGAAACTCATAATGGATGAGTTTCACAAATGACCTTTTATTCAGGTCATCATGTTTACTAGAAAATGATAACAACCATAAAGAAATCATATTATTGGCCAATAATTAAGAAGGACATAATTGAATATATTTCCAAGTGCCTAGAATGAAACAAGTCAAAGTATAATGTAGACATCAAGAAATATTACTACAAACAATTCCAATCCCTAAATGGAAATAGGAAGTCATGTCCATGGAATTCATCACAATATTTCCAAAGACATCTAAACAACATGGTGCCATTATGGTTGTAGTGGATAAATTAAGCAAGGAAACCCACTCTATAGCTGTTAAATCCACCCTCAAAGCTATTGATGTAACTCATATTTTTATGCAAGAAATATTCAGATTGCATGACATAACGGGATGCCAAGCTCACTTCATATTTTTGGAAATGAATATTTGCAGGCTTTGGGACTCAACTAGTTTTTATTACAACCTATCATCCTCTGACATATGGTCAAATTAAAAGGGTAAAAAATATTAGAATACATGTTTAGGATGTATGTCATGTATCAGTCGAAGAGGTGGGAAAAATTCCTACCATCAATTGAATTTTCATACAACAATGGGTGCCAAGAGTCACCGAAGATGAATCCTTTCAAAGAAATGTATGGTATAAAATGAAATATTCCCATTAGTTGGGATCAATACAACAAAACCCTATGATTAACATCCCTTTTTGCTTCATTTTTTGCATATAGAGTCCATTTTGTTGCTATTTGTGTCCATTTATCAAATATGGTGCAAAAATTGATGCAAAATTTGCATCGAGTTTTGCATCAAATCTTAAACCAATTTTAACACCAGGTATTGCAATAGGTTTTGCACTAGGTTTTATGCCAATTTTTGTGCAATCCTTTGCACCAGATTTAGTTCCAAGTTTTTCATCAAGTTAGGCACCTAATTTTGTTTCACCTACTTTTTCATCCTCTATCAGATCCATTGTTTGCACCTACATTTGCATCAACTTTTGCATCCTTTTTTAAATTGTTATTTGCATCCATTTTTGCCTCCCCTTTGCACCATTGCATCGAGGTTTGTGTCTAGTTTTTCCTCTACTTTTGTTGAATCCGTTTTTGCATCTTGTTTTTCATTCATATTTATATCCTCTTTTGCATCTATTATTGTATCCACTATTGCATCCAATTTTGTTGTGCCACAATTTGCACCTGGTTTGGCACCTCCCTTTGCACCCACTTTTGCTTCTAATTTTTCATTCTCATTTGCGTCTAGGTTTTCATCAACTTTCAAATCTATTTTTGCATCCCTTTTTGTATCCCATTTTGTGTTAGGATTTTCATTGGGTTTTGTTTCTCGTTTTTGATCTACTTTTGCATCCAAGTTTTCGTCCAATGTTGCACCCATGTTTACGTCGACTTTTGCATCCCTTTTTACTTCTTTGTTTGCTTCTTTTTTTTTCATCTATCATTACATCCAGTTTTATTGTGCCACAATTTGTTTCATGTTTTGCACTTACTTTTGTACCCACATTTTCTTCCAATTTTGCATCCATGTTCACATCCTCTTTTGCATCCAATATTTGCATCAAATATTGCAACCACTTTTGTGTTGGGTTTATGCATTGGGTTTTCCGTCTTGTTTTATATCTACTTTTGCATCTACTTCCATTGAAGCCAAACTTCTTCATCCAATTTTGTTTCAAATGTTGCACCCATGTTTGCATCCAATTTACATCCCTTTTGCATATTATTTTGCATCCAAGTTTTCATATTTTTTGTGTGTGTGTTGTTACAATTTTATGCCACAAATTTTTGCACCACAATTTGTGCCATATCTTGCACCTACCATTGTAACCAAAATTTTATTTCAATTTTTCATCCACATTTTCATCCTCGTTTGTGTCCAAGTTTGCATCGAATATTGTGTATGTTTTTTCATCCCATGTTGCATCCACTTTTATGCTAGGTTTCTCATCTCATTTTGCATCCACTTCTTCTACATCCACTTTTGCATCTAATTTTGTGTCCATTGTAGCACCTATGTTTGTGTCCACATTTAAATCCCTTTTTACATCTTATTTTTCATCCAAGTTTGCCTCCTTTTCTATGTCCATTGTTGCATCCACATTTGTTTCATAACAATTCATGCCAAGTTTTACACCTACTATTGCATCCATGTTTTCTTCCACTTTTGCATCTGTGTTTGCATCCTATTTTATATCCAATTTTGCATCGAATATTTCATCTTCTTTCACATCCACTTTTAATCCAATTTTAGGTCTATTGTTGCCCCCATTTTTGTGTTCACTTTTGCATCCCTTTTCCAACACTCATTATATTTTCTATATTGATAATATTTCTTATGACATTGACAATTATGAACAAATGATGACAATGTCAATAATGAAGATGATGATGATAATGAAGATGAAGATGATGACATGAATTATTATTATGATGATAATAACAATGATGATAAAGACGATGGTGGATATAATGACAATGATTATGATGATGATGCTAATGACCTTGGCCAATCTTTCCAATTTTTAAATGTTTCATTGCCATAATCATAATCATTGTCTTCCATAGAATGCCTCGGTCTCTTATGATAATTGTAATACTTTCTAGGATGAAAGGGAAAATAAGAAATGGATTCCTTCTATACTTCTAAAATTTGTGTTGCACTAGTTATGGTGGAGACAACTTAATTAGAGGTGGTGGAGGTTGGGTGGATGGTTGTAGAGGTAAAGGCTTTGAAGAAGATCGTTGATCCTTCTTTTTTAAAAGTCACTTTATGGGTGGATTAGCATGAGTGGGACAAGTGGAAAAGACAACTTCATGCACTAAACTGATAAGAAAAATCCATACAACACTTCTATCCTAACTTCATGCACTAAATTGGTAAGACAATCCCCTACAATATTTCTATCCCTTTTTTTTTTCCTTTTGGTTTAGTCACTCTTGATTGTGGGTCACCTAAGAGGGAAGCTACTTCATTAGCTATAATAGGAGGATAACAAGTTATTAGGTGATGTCTAATATTGATAGTTTATAAGTCCAAAACCTTATTGATAACATCCTAATATGTTATCTATTTATTATTAGTATATTCTACTTGCAAATATTCTCATATAACTTCTACAAAGATTTTCCTAAGCTCATCTAGAGAGAACATGGTCTCTAATCTAGCTAAGGAAAATTAGAATCTATGGATGAAATAGGTCATAAATTCCTACTTTCCTTGCTTTAATTGTATAAGCCTAACCACTTTAAATAGATCGATTGATTTAATATCATATATTCCAAAAAACCCTATTTTTATCAAAAGTATCTATAGATTTCTGGGAAGGTTTTCAAACCATTCAAAGGCTAACATAGTAAGATTGTGTGGAAATAATTTGGCCATAACATTTGGCCATGTCCTCAGTTATTTACAAATCCCAATGAAATTGCACAAGTGTGCTAGAGACAGATAACCCTGGTGCACTAGAGAGGCCCAAGAACAAGTGTTCTATGTAAGAGATGCACAAAGATATGTTCCCTTAGGCATAAAACACTCTATAAGGGAGATCAATGATATCACAAGATGATGGAATACAAATGAGAGTTGTGGCATATTTATAGACAAGTAAGTCTCTTCCCAGGGGTTAATGAGGCTACATATACAAGTTTTATTAGGTTGGCCTTATCCTCTCCCCAGTATTACAACAAATGATAATAAATGATCAAAGGATGGCCTTAGCCATGATGACAAATACATTAATGATACATATAAGTGTGTTGATGCATGGATATTATACTCATAACTCTAACATAATTCCACATATCTAAAGATTGATTTCATCTAGTAGAATTCCCTCTCGATTTCCCTAATGTGCTTAAAACAACAAACTCCCACCCAGACAACAATTGAAGCAGAATTATCCTAACTAGATTTTTTCATGTTTCTTAGAACACACAACTATAGCCATTGTAGAATTGAAAATGAATGAACTATGCATATGTAAATATTGATTCCATGGGAAAGCAATCCTTCCTATCCCTTATGGTCTTTAGGCCTTATTAACCTTGGGTAGTGCATGTTGCGTGGAATGTGAGTTCCTTGTTGTAATTACTACTAATGTGTAACACCTTCCATTTCAAACTATTTTTTGTCCTAATTGAATATTATACTTAATTTCGTCTTCTAGAACTCTATTATCAATGTGAATTTTTCTTCATGTATAGTGAATTCAAGATTATTGGACTTCCTAACATTGGTATCGAACCATAATAATACTCTTGAAATGTTCATAAAATTTGAAGTTGCCAAAATTTACATTTTTAACTAGACTCGACTCTAGTCGATGCTTCCTTAATCCTATAATCTATTGTGACCTAGTTTTCAAATGTAATATACCTCATGTTATTAGTAAAAAATGATCACCTTGCCATTTCTAACTAGGTGGATCGAAATACACCATGTAGATTTAATTTTACCATAGTAAAATCATTTTCACTATGGAAAATAATTTAGTAAACCACTTTTATTAAATTATTTTCTGATTTAAATAAAAACCCCATGAGAATAATTAGAAAAATCATTATTTATTTAATTTTCTCTAGGAATAATTATTAATCACATTTGACTAAATCCCTTAGGAATATTTAAATAAATCATTATTTATTTGAATTTTCTTATTTATGTTATTAAAATAATTATTAAATCACTATTTAATCATGTTTTTGATTTCACACATTTCTTGTTTCTCATGAAATAATTAATAAATCATTTTATTTGTGAATTATTTCTAAATAAAAGGTATTTAATCATTTTAAATACTCCCCCCCCCTCCAATAACTATAATAAAGTATTCCAAGTAGTTAGATATGAATTTGGTTAATAATATTTTATTATTCTCCATTTTTAAGATTAACTCCATACTCTGTTATATAAATACGGGTTTTCATTAATTCGTCACCACGATCATTATCATCGCCAACATTATCATCTTTTTTCTTGAGCTCCCATATTGAGTTCTTCACTATTTTTTTGGGTTTTTCACATTGAGAGAGAGGATCAATTTTTTGAAGAGTCAAGGATATCAAAGGACCCATCCTATGGAGGGGGACTTATAGACTAATCTGTAGATCTCCTTCACCATGTGTTATCAATAAAAGATTAATTCATTTAAAATTATACAAAGTCTTTTGGTAGAAATCACATGAGAGAATTTTTTTGCCGACGTGTTTCGAACCAACAAGTGTGGTTCATCATCAGGACTAGATGAAGAGGCAGACCATGGCAAAGGCTTAAATAGAGAGCAATGTAGAGATATAATTTCAAGTAATGGCTATATTGAACAATAATGTTTAAATTATAATGTTAATTTATTAATATATTAAAACAATATTACTAAGTAAAGGCATATTAATAGCTAGTTTTTGAAAAATAATATTTTAAATTAATTTATTAAAACCAAATATTACCTAGTTTTTGAAAATTACTATTTAAATTAATTTATTAAAACCAAATATTACTAGTTTTTGAAAAATAATAGTTAAACTGTGATATTAGTTTATTAATTTATTAAAAACAAATATTAATAAGTAACTGCTATATTAAACAGTTAGTTTTTAAAATAAACAAATAAATAATCAAAGTCAAACTTTAAAGGAGGGGAGTAAAAAATTATAAAAACAAGTGAAGACCCTAATCGAGACAAGGCCATTTGATAAATAAAATAACCAATGGAAATAAAATAAAATAATTTAAAATAATTAATGGAAAAATAAATAAAATAAACAAATATACACAACAAAATGAATATATATATATAATTTAATATAATATAATATATATAAATAAATACAAAAACAGAAACACACCTCACACACACACATATATATAGAAAAAATAATCAATAAATAAAACGAGGTCAACAATAAAATATGAGGCTTAGGCCCATTAAACAAATAACAAAAATACATAAAAAACGTGAAGGATCAAGAAAATAAACTCTAATGAAGAATAAATCAACAACACATACTATAAAAAGGATGCCAATACCTACATAGATAAACAAACAAACAAAATAAATCCCAAAAAGAAGCCTAAAAAACTAGGAAGACAAGACAAGGACCCAACATCTACTAATATTCCAACCATCATCTCTATTCAAATTATTGGGTCTTTTTTCAATTTCTAGGGCCTCCCTAAATTTATGATGATGGAAATGACTAACCTTAGCAATGACTTGGGCCTCATCATTGTAGATGTGATGCTTAGATTTATCTTCATGCTCCACCAAAGTAGAGGAACGGGTCCTGCCATGCTTGATGTTAGCAGCATGCTCACGAATCCTTTCATTAATTGAGTGACTAGTCTCACCAACGTAGGGAGTCCCACAAGAGCATGGGATAACGTAAACAACCTTCATATTATTTGGGTCCGCTAGGTCTTTTAAAAATCTAAGGGAGATTTGGATGGTATTTAAAGGCTGAAAGGTTGAAGCCACCTTATGCTTTCTTAGGATCCTTGCAATCTTGTCAGTGGTCCCTTGGATAAAAGGAAGATGAACACTAGAAAATCGATCCTTGGTATCTTTCTTAGCACTAGGACCTTTTCAACTTGGAGGAAAGCCTTGGTACATTGGTGTCTACTATACCCATTATTAAAGAAAACACTTAGGAGATGTGCTTTCTCTTCCTTGAGATGGTTCTCATCAGAAACTCTTAAAGCTCCAGTTGCTAAGGTGTTGAGAACACCAAGATTTTGAGCTAGGAAATGATGAGAATTAGCATGAAGATATTGTTCTGTGTGAGTTTTATTATGATATACCTGATGAGAGAAAAAGCCATCATCATTCCTTGAGAGGAGGACGTCAAGGAAGTGAAGATCACCATTACATCCAAATTCCATGGTGAAGTTTATAAAACTAGATTGATTGTTAAGATGGAGGAAAAACAATTCCAAATTTTCTTTACCATAGGACCATATGACACAAGTGTCATCCACAAACCTCTTCCACAACTTAGGTAGAAGACAAGAAGAGGCTAAGACCTTTGATTCAAAATCCTTCATGAATAGATTAGCTACCATAGGGGAGAGGGGGGAACCCATGGTGACACCACAATTTTTCTCATAGAATTCCCCATTGAATGAAAAGAAAGTAGAAGTAAGACAAATACCAACCAAATAAGCCGTATCAGGATCTGTGATGTGCTTGATGACTTCGATGGCCTCGTTGATAGGGATATTAGTGTAGAGAGAGACCACATCGAAGCTCACAAGCTTGTCATCTAGATCAAGCTTGAAACTATTTAACTCATTAACAAATGATGCAAAGTCCTTGACAAAGGATTCTGTATAGCCAACAAGGGGCTTAAGCTTCTGGACTAAATATTTAGCAAGAATATAAGTTGGCCCTCCTATCGTGTTGACAATGGGTCTCAGAGGAGCCCCTTCCTTATGAATCTTTGGTAGACCATAGATTCTGGGGGTAAGAGGGAAAATTTCAATAAGCTTATGATTGAATGAGCTGACTAAGATACTAGCCTTTATAGCAAGAGCCACACTTTTAGAAATCTTCTTCAGAGGATCCTTTTTGAGTTTCCTGTAGCTCCCACTATTATGGAGGTTATCCAACATCTTCCGACGGTAATCATCTTTATCAAGAATAGCGATAGCACCACCTTTGTCAGCTTTGAGAACAACAATATTCCTATTATCGTTTAATGATTTGAGAGCATCAAACTTAGGTTCGCTGATGTTATTCTTCAGGGGCTTTGCCTTTCTAAGGACAACCGCACAGTCTTGATGAATGATATCTTTAGTGACGTCCGATAAGTCTCTAATACCATGTTCAATGTCACAGATGATATTGTTGACCGGGATCTTTCTAGGAGCAAGAGAAAAAATTTAAACCTTTCTCCAAAAGACTAAAGACAGGGGGATCAAAAGAAAAGCTAGGGAGATTGACAACCCTATTACTAGAAGAGGAAAGAAAATTAGAACAACCAATATTATCCAAACTTAGTCTTATTACCAATCCTATTGTTATTACAATAATCAGAATTGAAAACAGAGTCACTAACCTCATTATTATTATTATTATTATTAAGTCCAATGGTCTTATTATTATACATCTTATTATTATTATTATTATTATCCAAACATAAAATTATTATTTCTATTCTTAATATTATTATTCCTTTGTGAGGTGAAATTACAATCACTATTATTAATATTACTATTAAACCAATTATTATTTTATTATTACTATTATTATTATTCAATTGAATATTATCATTAATAGAACCACTTCCACTATTATCGAAACCAACATAAACTAAAGAAGAATTAACAGACAACGAACCTAAGGGAATCTGACCTAGTGAATATGAGATTGTTCCAGCTTTACCTTCGATGGCAGAAGGGTGAGAAACACCGTCAACCCAAGATCAGAGAGCAAATATTTGATTATAATTAATTCTGCTTCTGGAAGGACCACAAAAGCAATTAGACTCATTAGACTGTGAGATGAATTTCTCCGAGAGCTTACTACACTTCTTGGACTGCTTTACTTTCCATATTTCTTCCAGACGAGAATATTTCAGAGCCGAGCATGCCTTGATCCTTGACCAATGGGGAGCATAGATCTATTTTGAAAGTTCCAAATGGAGAGACAACAAATTACGAGAAATGAAATCCAAAACCTTTCTCACCCTGTCAATCCCCAAATGAACCAATGCCATGCTAGCATTAAAAGAAATACGACAACTACTAGAATTATTAAGAGGGTTCTTAATCTGAGCGAACAGAGGAACAAGGGAAGAGTCTCTACATCATTTTAGAAAAGATAGATCTTTCTTCAACTTGGAAACCCTCATGCAAGACTGTTCAAAGAGATGAACTTTAATAGCAATGGCCTTTCCGTATAGGGTAGTAATTTCTATATTCAAGCTTCTGTGATCCATAATGAATTAAACAAAGTCTTTCAGTAGAAATTACATGAGATAATTTTTTGGCTGACGTGTTTCAAAGCAACAAGTGTGTTTTATTACTGGGACCAGACGAAGAGGCAAACCATGGCAAAGGCTTAAATAGAGAGCACTGCAGAGGTATAATTTCAAGTAACGACTATATTTGAACAATAATGTTTAAATTTTAATATTAATTTATTAATATATCAAAAATAAATATATAAGTAAAGCTATATTAAATAATGTTTTGAAAAAATATATTTTTAAATAATGATTATTCATTAATTTATTAAAACCAAATATACTAGTTCTTGAAAAATTACATATTTAAATAGATGATATTTGTTATTAATTTATTTAAATATCAATATGTAACGGCATATTTTAAACGGCTGTTTTTTTGAAAATAAATTTTATATTCATTTTAAAACAAATGTTACTAGTTTTGAAAATTAATATTAAACTGTAATACTAGTTATTGATTATTAAAAAAAATATTAATAAGTAACCGCTTATTATTAAACAAACTAGATTTTGAAAAATAATATTTAACATTAATTTATTAAAACCCAAATATACTAGTCTTGAAAATAATACTTAAATAATGATATTAGTTTTTTAATTTATTAAAATTATTAATATGTAACGGCTTATTAAATGGCTAGTTTTTTTGACAATTAATATAAAATTAATTTATTAAACCAGAATTATTACTGTTTTTGAAAATAATATTTAAAATGTGATTTAAAATTTATTTTATTTAAAACCAAATATTAATAAGTAACCCGCCTATATTAACACCAATAGTTTTTAGAAATTGTTATTTAAAATAATAATTAAATAAATAAATAATCAAAGTCAATCTTTAAAGAAGGGGAGTAAAAAATTATAAAAATGAGTGAAGACCCTAATCGAGATAAGGTCATTTGATAAATAAAATAACTGATGGAAATAAAATAAATTAAATTAAAAACAGTTAACGGAAAAATAAATAAAATAAAACAAAAATATACACAAGTCAAAATAGAAAGGGGTCAACAATAAAATATGGGGCTCAGGCCCATTAAACAAATACCAAAAGTACATAAAAAAACAAAGGATCAAGAAAATAAACTCTAATGAAGAATAAATCAACAACAAATACTATAAAAAGGATGCCAATACCTACATAGATAAACAAACAAACAAAATAAATCCCAAAAAGAAGCCTAAAAAACTAGGAGGACAAGGCAAGAACCCAACTTCTACTAATATTCCAACCATCATCACTATTCAAATTATTGGGTCTTTTTTCAATTTCTATGGCCTCCCTCAATTGACGATGATGGAAATGATTAACCTTAGCAATGACTTGGGCCTCCTCAATGCAGATGTGATGCTTAGATTTATCTGCATGCTTCACCAAAGTGGAGAAGTGGGTCCTGCCATGCTTGATGTCAACAACATGCTCACAAATCCTTTTATTAATCGAGCGACCAATCTCACCAATGTAGGGAGTCCCACAAGAGCATGGGATAATGTAAACCCCCTTCATATTCTTGGGGTCTACTGGGTCTTTAACATATCTAAGGGAGCTCCGGATGGCATTTAAAGGTTGAAAGGTTGAAGCCACCTTATGCTTCCTTAGGATCCTTGCAATCTTGTCAGTGGTCCCTTGGATAAAGGGAAGATGAACACTAGAAAATCGATCCTTTGTATCTTTCTTAGCACTAGGACCTTTTTCAGTTCGAAGGAAAGCCTTAGTACATTGGTGTCTACTATACCCATTATTAAAGAAAACACTTAGGAGATGTGCTTTCCCTTCCTTGAGATGGTTCTCATTAGAAACTCTTAAAGCTCTAGTCACTAAGGTGTTGAGAACACCAAGCTTTTGAGTTGGGAAATGATGAGAATTAGCATGAAGATATTGTTCCGTATGAGTTTTATTATGATATACTTGATGAGAGAAAGAGCCATCATCATTCCTTGAGAGGAGGACGTCAAGGAAGGGAAGATTACCATTACATTCAAATTCCATGGTGATCTTTATAGAACTAGATTGATTGTTAAGATGGAGGAAAAATAGTTCCAACTTTTCTCCTCCATGGGACCAGATGACACAAGTGTCATCCACAAACCTCTTCCACAACTTAGGTAGAAGATGAGAAGAGGCTAAGGCCTTTGATTCAGAATCCTCCATGAATAGATTAGCTACCACATGGAAGAGGGAGGAACCCATTTAAAATTGTCTTTCTATTTGGGTTATTATACTCGATACTTGATATTTTTGCTTTCTATTTTGGATTATATCTTCTTTTACTGGAGGTTTTCTATTTGTGCTTTAGATCTAAGATGACATCACCCATCAACTTGTTGTTAGAGTCACCTGTCACCTAGTGACTTAAGTGAAGTATTTTTGGTACACCTTCTAGGAATTTTCACACTAAAAAATCGTGACTCCACCTAATCAATTGAAAACTTACACCACTTTGATATCGATCCAATCAGTTGTTCCTACCCATACCTTTGCTTCAATTTCTCAGCAACCTCAACAGGAGTCTACTCTTGTTGCAAAAGCATTTGGTGAAGGGGTGTTAGCTTGTATGGGCTTGACCCAGGTTCAGAGGTGATTTAGCCAAGCAAATCCCTGTACTACTAGCCCTTTCGGTAATAGTCCGCAGAGCATGGACTGAAGTCTCACTTGAAGTAGTATGGGAGGGTGGTAGAACCAGGTTTTCACACCCTTGGGATGTCTGAGGGGCTTCTAGAGGTCCGTGGTCAGACTTGTCGCTACGCGCACTTGCGATCCCTTCGCAACCTATGGTGCAGCTTCTGCACAACCCTACCTAGGGTTTGACCCTTATAATACCCAAGTCTCTTGCTACTTAACCGATTACTTAACTTGTGTGTGTAAGAGTTATGGTAATTACAACATATTCAACAATCATATCAGTGCGCGCGATACATAACCCAATACAAACATAAAGAAGATAATGCACAACACATACACATAAATAGGAATCAACTTATCTTTTATTAATCTTCAATCTTTCTTACAAACTCGACACCGCCTTGTGCACTCAGCTGCAAGGGTCCGCGCACTTAGCTGCGGACTCCACTAGGCCTCTGCGCACTCAGCTGCAAAGCTTCTTCCTACTACTATGACCCAATGCCCTTAGGATCCTACTCTAAGTTTGAACCATTCCTTCGCTACTTTCTCTGTTATCCACTATCTTTACAACTTAGAGCCTCGCTCTATTTATACAATCCCATGGTTTGCGGACCATGGGTAGGCTAACATAACTTTACATTACATTACATTACTTTAGGGTGGAAATCTCTATGACTTTAACTTCTACTTTGCACTCTGCGCCCGTAATTCACGGAGTCTTACAAAACCTTTGACCAAAACTTGGGCTTTGAGCCCCAAAACCTACTATGAGGGTATTCCATTCCCAATAGGCCCCCAAAAGAATCATCGTAACTCATCCTGAGTCACTATGCTGGTGCAATGATCATGGCATGTAGCCCCTCCAATTGTTCCCGTACTGCCCAGAGGTCCACAACGCACTGTTCTGTTGTTTGCTGGACTTGCTGCATGTGCTCTTCTATTGCTTCCTTATGAGGCTTTGCTATCTGTCCTAGCACATATAGTCCCTGCATCTATGTAAGCTTGCCCTCAATCTTGGCTGTAATGGTGAAGGACTCATCAATCCAAGGCTGGATGCGTGCTTTGAGAAGGGCCTCTTTCTGTCTTACAACATCCACCTGCTCCTTTAGCACCCTCGCCTGCTGCTTCTTAACCAACCATTGGGCAAGGACGACTGTCTGCGCTGTTCCCCCGATACTATCATACTGCTACTATAGTTTGTGCGCCTCTATTTCCAGGCACTGTATGTTGGGGTCCTCCTTCAAGAATGTGAGGACATTGAATGCTTGGTCCAACATACAGGTGCAATCCTGCACTTCCCTTCAAATTTTTACCAATCCTATCTGAATCATGCTAACATGTTGTTCTTTGACTTTCAGAGGTGTGGAAGTCTACGCCTTCATCTACAACTCAGTAATTTGGAGGTTCAGCTCCAGTTGCACTCATGTTGTTTCCTCGCATGCGCTTCAGACTCCAATTACCAGACAGTGGATCAACATCTTGGTTGGTAGGTCTATGGCGAAGGATAATTTTGGAATGCGCTAGCATGCTTCATCCACTGTTTGTGCTATTTACCGATTCTGTGACACTAGATCATCACGCTGCAGGCTGAGCTGTTCAATGTTGATCTTTTGCTCACTTAATACCTAGATCACACGACCTTCCCATGTGCATAGCTCTGTTGTTATTTTGTCTTGCAACTGGTATGATGTGTCTCGTGGAAGGGTAGCCAAATTTAGGCCAAGTCCCTTGATCCGGCCTACCGCGGCTCTGTCCTCCTTGCCCTCTCCTGTGAGCGCTCCTTCTGGTAGCACTATGGTGTTGGCCATTTTTGTATGTAGCAGCTGCTCCGTCGCTGATGTACCTACAATGATGTAGGTGGCTATTGTTCCTTCCTGTGGGGCCCACACCCGAATTTCTGACAGCTGCACCCTTAGGGCCCCCAACACATTCTGTTGCTCCGTCATAGCTTCCTGCAATGCTTCCTAGGTGATCTCGTGAACTGTGTCGCTGATGTCATAGAGGTCACCTTATGTCAATATAATTGGTTCAATGTCCAGTTTGGAAGCCTTGGCCTTCTTTCGTGGGCCTAATATTTCCGTAACGCGTGGCCGTTTCAGCTATCTAGATGTTGTGCTTGGGTCCATGCTTTCTACTATGCCCTCTTCTCCTTGTCCTGTCGATAAGTTTGGGCCCTCTTCCCCCTACGTCATGGTGGTTCCTATTGTCTGTGCTGCTATTGCTTTGTCGGTGGCCTTGGCCTACTCTACAACTGCCTTCACTTCGTCGTGGGCAGCTCTTACCTCCATGGCCGACTGTTCATTGTGCTTTTGTTGGGCCAACTGGTTAATATGCAGCTTGGTGGCATCCTTCTGCTTTTGTACCGCTGTTCGATCCTGCTCCGCTAGATTCGGGGCACACCACTCAGGAGGTCATGATTCGAGCACGGAGAAGTTGGCATCACCAATTGCGATAAAAGGAAGCTTGGTCCAGTTTTGTGCTGGATCCTTACACGCCTTGATATACACATTGTGCATATCCACCTTGAAGTCTACAAATCTCCACAGCCTATTGTACACTGTGGGGGATAGGCATGATCTCTTGTTAATCGACATCTGGACACTCGCCTCCATCAGCACCCAAAAGATCTTAGTTTCGTAGATCTGCGTGGCGTCCATTGTAGCCCAGAGTGACACATATTTTGTAGCCTCTGGCAAGTCCTGTTCAATATGAGGGAAATGGCTGTCCTCAGGTAGTTCCCCTATCACCAATAAAATATACAAGAGCAACTGAGCTTCCTTGCAGTTGGTTAGGAATTCTTCACAGAGGAATTCCGACCAGTTGAATTGGACCCCCTCTGCACATTGTTCTGCCAGTGCAACGACTCGTGCTGGTACCTCATATCCGTGACATTTTCTCATCACCTTCCCAACCAACAGTTGGGTGGCTATGCAAACCCCTTTATATTTAATGCTACTGATTGTGTAGCCTCTCTTCTTCTTTTCCAATTTGTACTTTTTCTTCATGGCCTATGTAAGCACCAAATCTCTGCCTTTTCCAACTATCTCTGCAGGGTCCTTTCCCTTACATGGAAGCCAGGAAATCCTATGGATAAGCTCCACCGCGATGGGAATAGGCTCCTCCAGCCATAAGTACCCATTGTGCACCAAGAAAAGCAGCTGCTTGATGACAAAGATCGTGATAGGTGCGCGATGAAAGTGTGGAATCCATAGTAGGTGGAGTAGTCTAACCTTCTCCACATCGCGCAACCATTTCTGCGGCTCTAGCACTGTAATTGACCCCTCCTTGCTCTGTTTCATGAGGTTCTCAGCCTCTAAATATGGGAAATTTTCACTGGCTGCGAGATCCCAATCTTCAAATTTCATTATGGGCACACGGCCCAAGGCTGAGCCTTCAAATAGAATTCCATCTAGGAGGAGCGGGGTTTGGAGTATGCTCTTAGTGGCATCCAAATGCTTGGGTACCTTAGCTTCCCTTTCCATGGAGGAACATACTCGGGCAGTTTGCTGTAGCGTGCACCAGCTGGATGTCTTCTTCCATTTCTTCATCCGCCTCTATCTCATCTACAAGAGCCTAGAGGTCCTCCTTCTCATCATTTGTCTCAATGTTGACAACCTTGCCCTTTTCTTCCATGGAACGTTTACCAAACCATGGATTTCGTGGGGACATGTGGACTAGTCCTGCTGCATGCTTATCCTTCCTGGGCCTTGGCATCTGAGGTGATTTCAGAATTTCCGGTGCACCCCCCACCTGCACCATAGGGCTTTGAGCGACTTCCTCAACGTTACTCTCTACAGAACCCACACCTCTCCTGGTATTTTTCATCTTGTTCAAACTATCTGTGGTTGTTCGCGAACTTGGGTGCTCAAATACCACTTGGCACTCAACACTCTGTGCTCTTCATAATAGCTCAAATCTCAAACGAACAAGTGTTGTCTCGTGGCTAGCCTTGGGACTTTTATAGCATCTTTTGAATTTGAATTTGACCATTCCCCCCACTCCTGAGTTATTAATGCATTCTTGGCAGCAGATTGTCCCAAATCTAGCTCTTAATTCATGTCTTAATTGCCTGCCGCCCACTCCCTTTTGCTTTAAAGTGGACATCTCATCATGAATAGTGATGCTAATGGTTACTTCTTAGTTTACCCACATGGTAGCGCAACCCCTCGTGCGTGGGCGTGAACCTTGTACCATGCTGATTTTGTGCACACCTCCTTCATCGCGCAGTTCCCAAACAGACTCTTTTAGAGTCCCATGCTCTCTTTCAATTATCTGGAGCACTGAAACTGTGCTCCCTACGGCTAGTTAGGTGGTCACACCATGTATGCAAGACTTCAATTCACCTTCTAGTATATTCCATGGACACTCCTCAATTTCCCTCACGACAGCCGACACCATGTGTTCTACCTTATGTGGTGCTCTCCCCTTGTTACTATGTTTGGTAAGGTGTGGTCTTAGCCACAAGTAGCAGAATCATAAATTCTCGGCGACAATCTTCTAATGTAGTGGTATGACCATCTGTATCTTGCCTTATCATCCTTGGTTTATCGACAAGACATACTTGTGTGACCTCGTTTTCCAGTCTTTTGATCTCAGTGTCCTTCAACATGCTTTTCTTCCTGAATCATACCCGATCTTCTTTGAGTCTGCAAAGTCTAAGGTTCCCTCATCGAATGGCTTCTCGAATCCTTATATGGTCATCCTTGCGTAGCTGTGTGATTCCTTCGTCCTCGTCTTCGCGCGCTGTCATAACTGCGGGAGTTGTTACGTGTGGATTCCTTTTGGTATTCCCTTCAACAATTTTGGTTTCTACTCTGTTTCGTACCCTTGGAATAATTTCTGCGCTTAGGTTTTTGCACATGCTCCTATAGGCCCATTGAACCACTTGCATGCGTAAGTCCTAATCAGTTCGTCTCACCTGGTAAAACTTGTTCAATACTCCACGCACCCTATGGAATGCCTCATCGTGGAGAATTGGTAATGCGCGTCGCCTTTCCTGCTGCTGTGGTTTGTTCTAATTTTCTAGGCTGGGGGTGGTGTACGCTTATGCAGATTGTACAACATATGTCTGTACCTATTGGGAAAGGTCGGTGTGCAAGTTGTCCTCCCCTGCTGATTGGCTTTTATTCAAAGCTAGGGTTTTCCAAAACATAGGCACATCATCCTTCTGCATCTGTGCCAGTCTTCAAAAGTTCCTTGATGCGTACCCCACCATCATGCGGGTGTTGCATGCAATGCCCACTTCTGTGCATCAAATCGCTGTTGTTCTGGTATTGCACTTTTGAATTTGCTCAGAAATTCATCCATCACTGATTATCCATCATATGTTGGCAGCTCCCTTGCCTCTATTGTTACGCAACACAATAACTTGATCATCATGTTGCAGTTCAATGTTGTTACTTTGTGTAGCTGATTCTGCCATTGCTCTATCTCTTCGTCTGAATTCGAAGTGCAGGAGCTTTCGTGCTCCCATGAAATCCTTCCTTTTATAGTTGGATTCACCCAATCCTCTCCTTGTGCAGTTATCTTGTACAATCGAGATCATCATCACTATCTTCATTACGCATTAGTTCAGTGTATCATGCTCCTTCAGTTGGGTCTAGCGGTACTACTACTCATAATGAATTTTTCTCAAAGATCATTTTTCACTTCTTCAGATTTATGACCCCATTCATATCAGTAGCCCAGTCTATTCCTGGTAGCGTGGGATAGGGATTGTTGTCATCAACAATCTCTAATACTTCAAAATCCACCTGTGCGCTCACGCCTTCAATATCGAATGTCACCCCTTGCAGACTTCCCATGGGAAAAATCTTGTGTTGGTTGACCATTCGTAACTGAATAGGGGACCATTGTAACATGGGTCTGCCCATGCATTCCCATGTTTTCTTTGGTAGTACATTCACGTTTGAACCCAGATCCAGGATTACCGAATCCATTTCATACTCACCTATTTGCGTAGTTAGCCTCATCTCCCTTCTTATGCGCAATGCATGCTTTCCAAGTTTTCAGACCATGCGTGGTCCTCTTGACCCCATGCACCTAGTGATAAGTTCTTGTAGCCCTTTGACTACCTTGTTTTTGGGCAACAGTTTCATGCATGTCTCTAGAAAGGTAGTGAGAATTGAAGGATCCATCCCTGGTTCTAGTTGATCCTTACTACCTAAAGTGGAGGCCTCTGTGAAGCTCTTCTTAGCTTCCATTAATGTCTCCTTCATGCGTTCTAAGTTAAACTCAGGTTCCTTTGTAGGAGCCTTTCGAACCCACGTGCTTTCTTCTTGCTACTTCCCTTTATCATATCTCATGGCCATACCACTACTGAGCATCATCTTTACATTTGGTTCTTCTTCGCGTGGTTTAGACCTCATCATTTGTAAATTTTGGGTCAGAGGGGGCTGGATTACCCCCTTTTCATGCATCTTCGCTATCAATGAAGAGAAATATTCTACCTCATGATCAAACTAATTACAGTACCAACATGATATCCTAGTCAGGTTCGTACAATCACGAGCATGATGCCCTGGCCCTCCATAATTGCAACATATTATCTGTCCACGACCCCTTCCAGGTCTGATTCCACCTTGACCTCGACCGCACCCTTGAAACCTAGCATGTGCCATCCCTGCATTTGGGTTGAGGGCTCACATTTCAATTTGTACCCTGTAGGCAGGAGTCCGATCCATAAATAGTTCATAGCTTCGGTAGGTGCATTCCTCATGGCCTACCAACTTACAAAAATTACAAAACAACTACTGGGATGTCTGCGTATACTTTTGCAACATATGACAATTATCTGTGGTATGTTTTCCTCCTATCTAGTAGATCATACACCATAATGTAGACTCTGTGCTTGGCCCCACCTGTGCCTCCAGTCTTAATGGCATTGACCCTCCCCCTACCAAGTAGTTCACGAACACTCGACATTGGTCCTTTTCGTGCCCCTGACCTTTGCATTTTAGGTACCATACTTCCTCGCACACCTCCGACCGAGTTGTCGTATCTTGTTTCAAACTTTGCATCTCTAGAGACAGATTCTGTAGTTGCAAGTGGAATTTTTGGACTCCCAACCTAGGGTATTGTATAAGGGTCTCGAGCAATCTTATTGCCATCTCCAACGCTTCGGCCTGGGTGGAAAGTTTTTGCTGCGACAACGCTCTCCTTAAGTGTGGCGTAAGTGAGGCCACAAACCATGCGCGATGTTGTGCATTTGTTAACATCATATTGGCTTCGTGGATCATACTCTTTAGCCTTTGGTCTAGATCCCAGGGGGTCTCGCTTGGGAGCATCGTGATCTCCTTAAACCCGATGATTAATTGTGTCTCTGATTTTGGCCTACTAAACTCCCTATTCAATGTTGTATGGATCTTTGCAATTCTTTTGTTCGGGTGGTCATTAGAATGCTTCATATACCATGTTAATGCACGATCCTGTAGCACACTCACCAGCATAGGCTTTTTAATATTATCATCTATGATGCCCTGTGCTTCCCATACTGCTCTTACCACGAACTAGAATTGGTCCAGATCTTCATTTCCTATTCCTCTGAACATCGACAGTTTGATCACACTTGCCAAACTGAGCTACGGTGGTGGTGGAGGTGGGGTGGGTGGAGATGGAGGTGAGGAGGGTGAAATGAGTGGTAGTGTGGGTGGGGTGGTAAATGTGGAATTCTCTGTCTTATCAAACTGACCGCGCTTCTCGGAGAAACTTTCGGGAGCTCCTCCTCGCTTTCCCGTGAGGGTGAAATTAAGGGACTATTTTCCAACTCCTCACGACTTTCGCTTTTGTAGATCTTCCCGCTTCAAGTAGTCCCAAACATTAATTTACCCACATAACCTGCTTTTCACATAATATCTTAATCCAAGTGTTTAAAGATTTAATATACTTACCTCACAGTCCCTTGATAAAATGTCACTCTGCCTCACTGTAACTGACGGTCGTGTCTACCATGAACCCAGTGATAAATCCTCATATTATTCGGTCAAGCCAGTGGTCCACAACTCATGCTATCTTATCTTTTGATGCTTATAGTCTGCGCACTAGTTTCAGAGTCCACACTATTGGTTTGTCAAGCCTACACCTTCCCTAGCTGTCTGCTAACTTCACTACCCATTCATATAGCTCAGATAGAAAATATGAAAAGAAAATTTTGTGGATTTCAATGTACAAGTAGTGATCCAACCACTTTTCCTTAGATACTCACGAATTTTTGTTTTCCAGCACTGATGAGCCCCAAAAATGATAATTATATGGGCTCATTCAACCTCCTAATTCGACTTCATCCACCATTCTCATTAGTTTATTTCATGTTTTTTATTATATTTATGCTAATAGAGTGAATTGGGTTAGTCATTATGCCAACAAGTCTAATATGTGATTTATGCAGTCTTTTTGGTCAATTTGGAGACAAAATCAAAGGTTTAAATGATCACTTGGCAGCCAAATTCGTGGAGAGGATTTTTAGGAAGGTGTCCCCTTCATTTATGGGCCCTTACCTCGAATTATCCACCATCAGCTCAGAGTTCAAGGGCCACCAAATCGATTATCACAAGGGCAACCAAGAAAGTCAAGTAGGACTGTTGTTAACTGCAAGTTTTGGGCAGCCGAGTCCCTAAAGTTTAGGAGGACTGTTGGGGTCCTCAATTTGTATAAATAAGAGGGCTTAGGGCCTCATTTGAGTTAGTCACTTTGTAGGCAGAACTTAGCTAGTTTGTAGTTCGGTTTTTTGTCATTTTTTAGGCAGTAGTTTAGCTCTGCATTTCAACACATTTTCAAGTTTTCCTTGTGGACAGTTTTTGGAATGTAACTATTCTTTTGATCAATAAAGATGAATCCAGCTTTGCACCATCTCTAATCTCTCTTACGAGGCTGTAGCTCTTAGGGTTGGGCCCATCTCAAGTGCCCAGTACCTCTTTTGTTTACTTTCATGTGTCTTTGCTGCATTCTTAGAATAAAATCTGTTATTTAGATTAAAATATTGCTTTGTTGCTTAGGTCATTTTTCATGATTAAAATAGCTTTTCATGTTTAGATTTACTTGATAGGTTAATCATAAGGAAGATATTTAGAAAAAGGCTACCAAGCACCTTGGATCTCACCTCCCCCTCAGTGGAATCATGAGCTGGGACCAAGGTGACCTTGCTGCCACCAAAAACACTGTCTTTGCTTCACCATGCAAGTATTAGTGTTGGATTCTTAGTTGTTGAACTTGATATCAGTTTTGATGGCATGCTTAGGTTTATGATTGCTTAGTTGCATAGTTATTTCATCTGATTTCATTGCAAATAAACTTTTGTTCCATTTATTTGTTGTTATCTAGGTTAGAAAAGGCTAACGTAGATAGGTCTTTGATTTTCCAAGTCCTTGATTGTGTCATTTGAAAAACAACTTGCAGAGCACCTGTTATACTCCTCTATCTACCCATTCTCCATATATACCACCTACTCCATCCTCTACTTAGAATCCTTGCCTTACATTTGCCACATTCACTCACTTTGCCTTAATTCTCATATTTTTGTGCAATCTTGCTCTATCCCTCCTTGAACAAATCCGACCATCCTCACCACTCCTCAACTCCATCCACCAAGCCCTGGACCTCCTTACACCCTTCTCTCACCTCCATACCCACTTCTTCACCCTTTTCCCTCCATCAATTCTCCAAAATCTGATTTCTGAACATCATGTAGAAAATTACAGACATCCTTTAGAAATTCTAGAACATTCTGTAGAACCTCTGCAGACTTCCTGTAGAAGCTCACGAAAGCGGTTTCCTGAAAGCCAAACTCTGTGAAACTCTTTGGAAGGGTGCTAGGGACCCCTTAGGCCCTCTCCCAACCTTCCCAACCTCCTTCAAGCATTTTCTATTGCCGATCCACCTCTGCACAATAAAAAACATTGAAAGCACATGCATGATAATTCTGACAGCTTATTCAGAAATACAAAAAGATGTTTTCTTTAGATAGTGATAACTTAGACACATGCATTTTACCTTCCTAGAAGTCAATGGCATCTCTTTTAGTAGCTTGCATCCTCTTTTTCGCATTAGTAGGGCTAGCTGGTAAAATTAGGGTTTGCTATTCCTTTCAGCTTTTCAGTTTGTTTCTGAAGTAGATTAGCTTCCTTTGAGTTAGCTTTCATCCATCAGTTAAAATCTTCTTCTCAGAGCTGATAGAAGTTGGCTTAAGCGCCTAGTGGAGTTGTGTCAGCTGAACAAGTGTTAACTGCGGCAAGAGCTAGTACTTTTGCATACAACACTGTCGCTTCCAAGTTTGTTACGAACTACCGGGTTGATAAAAGTAAAGAAGGGAGTCCCAGGAGTTGCAGCATTATTGCTGCAATACTGGGGCCCCCCATCTTTTTGGCGCCATTATCGGGGAAGCATCAGAGTATTAGCGATTGTTGATTTTCTTCTATTTTCTACTAAAACCTTATGCTAAGTAGTTTATTTCATTTCCATTTTGCAATTTCATTTCCGCAAAAGTAGAGTAGACATTTCCTGCTTTCATAGATTAGCATTTCAATTCCACAATTTCAATTCTGCAAGCGTAGACTAACATTTCATTCCCGCAATTTCATTTCAGCAAAATATATTAGTCCTTTCCTGCTTTCATTTCAATTCTGCATTTTCATTTCAGCGAGATCGTTAGTTGCATTTCATCAATTTTAGTTTTGTAGGTACAAGCAAAAAAAAAGCAAAAATCAACCAAAAAGATTTCCTGTCATGCCTTGTAGGAGTAAAGATAATTCAGAAAAATGATTGCACAACACCTCCACTGCTTCACACAGCCAACCTTCTCTCTTCTTTAATGGCTCTGATTAAAGAACCCTTAGGTGGATAGCAAGACATATTTGAAGAACCTCAAGGAAAGAAGAAGAAGAAAACATTCCTCTGAAGCAAATGGCTACAAGCAGAAATGTTGGGAGCAGTACCTTTTCTTCCAATTCATCCCTTTATGTTGGAAAAGGTGAATGTGACAATATGCTGGAAGATTTCAAGAGTGATATGAGGCAGTTTCTTGCCATGCAACTGAATACCTTACAGATCCAAAGGAAGCAAGAGGAAGCCAAGAGGGCTTTGGTCATCTTTTGTCCTAGGTGCACCAGAAAGCATCATAGAAATGAATGTCCATTGGACTCCATAGAAGTGTGTTTCGTCTGTGAAGAATACCATCCTACGAATCAGTGCCCTTCCTTGCCTGGACTTAAAGCTGCATATCAGAGAGCCAAAGGAGCCACTAAATCACTCTATTATATGAACCAAAGGAGGCCATATGGACCCATACCCTACCATCAGGAAATGCAAGGCACATCCCAGACCTATTACGACACCTATCAAGCCATTTCCATGCCTTCTTGGGATCCCCTTGCTCATCCTTCCTGGTTCACACCTCCTCGTTTCTTCATAGATCCATATTATGCCCAACCAGCTGCTCATTCGTTTCACTCTTATGCTCAGCCACAGCCTCGGTGGAATGCACCTCATCAGGAGTGGAGGCCCCAGTACAACTCTCCTCCTGCTCATTTGTCTCCACCACCTGCCCAACCACAACCCCATCCACATCCATCTCAAAAATACACCTCCACTCAACTACCCGTACCACCATTCCCAAAACCATACAATGAAGTAGCTCAATCCAATTGCAAAGTTGAGGCACAACCTGTCCAAATGACTCCTCTTGAGCTCAATGATCTTCACCATAGGTCAGGAAGAGTATTGTAGAAAAGAGATTATCTTGAAAGCAATGAAGGACCACATCCAGCAAAAGAAGATTTGAAAGACGAGATCAAAGAACCATGGGGTGCACTTGATGAAGAGAAGACATTAGAATTAGAGATCAAGAGAGTTCCCTCATGGTTACCATCAAATCTTCCATGTACTCAAGAGAAAACTCAGCAAAAAGAGGAAGATGTGAAAGTCATGACAGAATAAGATATGGAGAATGATCCAGATCAGCAAAAGGACCAAGGATATCAGAGCTATATTGAGATATGGTTTCAGATGGTCACTAAGTTGCAGCAATACTCTCTTCTTCAGCTATGCCTAATCCCTTCAAAGTCAAACCATTTGGTCTTTGAAATTCAGATAGCTGTCAAAGCATGCATTTCAAGCCTCCACATCATTCTGTCTTTAATCTCGATGTGCACATGGCTCCATTGGAAGTATTCTTATACTTGAGAACGATTTTGTTTTTCAAGTAGGGTGGGGTAGAAAAAAAAAGAAAAAAGAAAAAAAGAAAAAAGAAAAAGAAAAAAATGGAAAAATGGAAATAAGAGGAAAAATTTAAGGTAAAAACCTCCTCGGAGGTGCCTTAGATTGGCTCATTCATTGAAAACCTCCATGAGGCGGTTAATGGGTTGGGAAAAAAAGAAAAAAAAAAGAAAAAGAAAGAGAGAATAAGATCCCTGGGTGAAAACCTCCCTTGGAGGCACCCAGGGCAGGAAATTAGGGTGAAAACCTCCATGAGGCGCCCTAGTTTTCAAAAAAAAGAAAAAAAAAAGAAAAGAAAAAACAAAAAAAGAAAAGAAAAAGGAAAGAGGACTAATCTCTATGAAAAATTGCAGGTTGTAGTGAATACATTAGAGGAAAAGAGGGGCGCGCAAAATGAGGACAGGAGTCCATACCAGGCTCCAGGACATCCCTTCAGACACTCCCTCCATGGCCACTCACCTCTCCTAGGATTTGGTCATATTCAGGTCAGAATTGGGCCTTCTACAGGAAGTTCTGGGCTTTCCACAGGAAGTTCCAGACTTTTCTACAGGAAGTTCCAGGCGTTTCTATAGGAAGTTTTTAATTTCTACAGGAAACATCCTATAGAACCTTTGAACGAACCAAATTCAATTTTAAAAGGGAATCTGATGGTTGGAATCTGTTGGTGAGGCCTGCAAGCACCCCTGTTTCCATCCCTCACCTTTCCCTATCATTTTTCCACCTCATTGTGCTTCTACAGGAAGTTCCTGTAGAAATTAAAGAAGGCTGGAAAGGGATTTTAAAAAGTAGTTTGGCGAACATGGAAGCTTCATCAAGGGTTCATAAGTCCTCCTATAATATTCAAACTCCTCCTCCATCATTTCCATGCCTGCATTATAGCCCAAGCTCATTTTTCTTACCATGCAAAAAAACCGCAGAATGCCTTGAAGCAAAAATACCTAGTGCTGAAATTTTCTTTTTCCATAACTTGAAAACCGTGCATCCATTTACAAAACCATTTTACAGGGACTTGTATAGGGATGATGGCAACATGCCCGAGCAATTTCACCAGTTTTGGTACACGATTTCCAAGAAATCAGCCTCCATTACCTTCAGTCATTTTTGCATTTTCTCCATATCCGTGCATTTGTTTCAAAACCTGTTTCATGGGAAGATGCATATGGGTGATAGTAACCTACCCAAGCAGTTTCAACTGATTCCAATGCATGGTTTTTGAGAAATTGACCTCTGTAATCTTCAGCCATTTTCCATTTTTCTCAAAATCTGTGCATCCATTGACCACCATTTCGCTTTGGGAGGTGCATAATGATGATAGACACATGCTCAGAAAGTTTTAGATCGATCCGATCTATCGTTCAGGAGCAATGGAGAAAACAAGTTGCTGTCTTGGAAAAATTCAGCATCAACAGCTTGAGGGGGCAGATCTGAACATGGAAACAAATTCCTGTGGCATAGATCCGGCCAGAGGGTACCTACATAAAAAAACCAACCATGAATTAGCAACCAAGCCATCATGCAACCTCAGAAACAAATGCATGCAACAACAAAAAGGACGCAGCAGCACACTGACTTACAGGTATGTGTCTAAACTAGTTCCTCTATCTGCATCAATATGATTTGGAAAGTGCATAAATGAATGAAATGGTGGGATTAAGTTGGGAAGCTAGTAAAGTAACCTAACAGTGCCTGGTCTAGTCTCTAGCATTCCGTTGGAAATCATGCAGCATGCATGTACAATTAACTCACGTAAAAAAAAAACAGACAGTGGTGACTGTTTAAACCTTAGTGCGATTGATGTCATTGATTACAGGTAGAAAACATACAGTTCATAAACAAAACTTCCCACTGCATGTGGCCACATACACTTGGCCACTTCACTTCCTCACCACGAATCATGCCACAATTAAAAAAAAAAAAAATGCTCTGCTGACTCTCACCACCCACTGATTAACTCGCACTTGCAACATTCTTAGCTGAAGTACACATACTCTACTCCCACAATCTATTAACTTGTCGTCTTCCACCAAGCTTTTCAACCTGTTTCAAAATTCCCTAGCGTATCGAGCTCACTCAGAAGCACAACGACGTTCTAACAAGAAATGGGGGGGGGGGGGGGGGTCTTCTACAGGAAGTACAATACAACCTTCTAGAACAGAGAAACCTCAGCTTTCCTTCATCAAATTTGGAGTTCCGAGAAAGGTAGGCTCGAAAACACTCTTCCATGCATGATATATTTTGAAAGGTGGTGAATTGAATTGTCTAGAGTAGGAGAATTAGAGACAAGGCTGCCTATAAGTCAAAAATAGTAGTGTGATTGTGTGTTGCACGAAATTTCTTAGTTTTTCTGCATCAAAATTCCTCTCCACGTTTCCGGTCTAAAATTCTCTTATAAAGAAGGCATATGCCGCTGTGAGAGCCAGCCTGTAGATGAAAATTTTAAAATTTGCATATCTGAATGTGTCATGAGAAGAAAACTTGGTCTCTGTCCTCTGGCTGTAGAAGCAAAACTCTTCCTCTCATAACTAGATAGCTGAAGAATTTTTAATGTCCTTGAGATCTCTTTCTACCAAAAAAAGAAAAGAACAAAAGAACAAACTTGGTCAGGGTCTTTTGCAGGCATGAACATAATTGTTAAAACAGAGTAAGGTGTCATATCAGAATTGGATGCAGGTGATCCAGGATTGTAAAGGGATGGAAATCTTAAAGCTGGTGGGGGACTTAGAGAATGGAATTAGGGTCTCACATCAAAGGAGAGACATGAAGATTCTGTCACAGATCCAAGCTAGTTTGGAACTGTCCAAATCGAGAACAGGGGAACAATACTTTGAGAGTGCTTCTAAAAGTGATCAGGCTGGGAATGAAAAATTTGTTACTGTGACAGATCAGGCTTGGCAGCTGACAATCGGCTACAGCTAGAAGGATTAATTGAAGGTGCCCAAATTTGTACAAATGAAGGTTTAGCAAACATTGGTGCGACTTAAAATTGACCTTAAGACCAATGAGATGAAATAAGTGTAAGGTGGAAATCAGTCGTAGGATTGGACCATTCAAGGCATGTAATTAACCGACCAGGAACAGTAAGTTTGTGTCTTGTCATAGTACAACCATACAATGAACAGGTGGGATCTTTTACATGATCAAGATAAATACAAGGAGCCAAATAAAAGCGAGAGGGGGAGGACAAGGCTGGATACTCAAAGAACTAATGTTGATGAGTTAGTGGAAGTGCTGAAGAAAAATAAAGGATGGCAAGGAAGAAGAACACATTGAAAAAGATGAGAAAATCAATGATGAAGAAACACAAGACATTCAAGCAAGGCAAGAACAGAGAGGAAAAGGAGAAATGGGCCAAATTGCTGAGCCTAAAACTATGGGAGGAACAACGGCACAAACACCCAAGGAAAAAAGATTGCAGAATAGAGTAGAGAGGACTGAAAAAGTCCAAACAAAGGAGAGCCACATCCAACCAAACAGGCCGAAACAGTTTCTACAGGAAGTCTGAAAACAGTTTCTACAGGAAGTCCGAAAATAGTTTCTACATGAAGCCTAAAAAAAGTTGACACAGGACTTTCTACAGGAAGTATGGAAACAGAGGAACAAAAGGAGAAATCACCCAAGATTCTGGCCAGGGAGGCAGCAGCTGTGCTGGCTGCCTTAAGCACATCTCCACAGCAAAAAGGGAAGTGAAAGAGGGAGCCTTCCATGTACTTTAACGCAAGAAGGAGCATGCAGATAAAAGCTGGCAAACCCTAGCCACAGTCAAAGGAGCCAATTACAATTGAGAACACCACAGCTAAACAAAAGGAAGAGTCTCCTTCAAAGAGATCCATCATCTATAAATGAGGAAGCCAAAAGCCTTCACCTAGAGAGAGAAAATTAAGATGATGGACTCAAAGACAGTCCTACAGGAAGCTGAGATAGTTCTACAGGAAGCTGAGACAGTTCTACAGGAAGCTGAGAATTCTCTACAGGAAACTCAGGCTAAGCTAAGAGAGACCAAGAAATTGGAGGAAAAGGTGGCCAAACAATCACAGGAAGAAGGTAAGACAAGGAAACATCTGATGAACAATAGAGAGAGGACAAGCTGCAGGCTAAGGCCGAGGCTTTAACAAAACTGCTATAAGAAAAGGAGCACAGGCAGTGGGAAGAAGTAGGGAGAAAAGCATGGTTTCATGACTGAGAAGAGGACATCAATTCAAAATATTGGCATGATAGGGAGGCCATCAGGGTGATCAAAGGTAAAGAGAAAGATTAGTTGCTTAGAGGATGAGCAACACTTTCAGTAGGGGGGTGATGATGAGCCCCAAAAATGGATAATTATATGGGCTCATTCAGCCTCCTAATTCGACTTAATCCACCATTCTCATTAGTTTATTACATGTTTTTTATTATATTTATGCTAATAGAGTGAATTGGGTTAGTCATTATGCCAACAAGTCTAATGTGTGCTTTATGCAGTCTTTTTGGTCAATTTGGAGACAAAATCAAAGGTTTAAATGAGCACTTGGTAGTCAAATTCGTGGAGAGGATTTTTAGGAAGGTGTCCCCTTCATTTATGGGCCCTTACCTCGAATTCTCCACCATCAGCTCGGAGTTCAAGGGCCACCAAATCGATTATCACAAGGGTAGCCAAGCAAGTCAAGTAGGACTGCTGTTAACTACAAGTTTTGGGCAGCAGAGTCCCTAAAGTTTAGGAGGAATGTTAGGGTCCTCAATTTGTATAAATAAGAGGGCTTAGGGCCTCATTTGAGTTAGTCACTTTGTAGGCAGAAGTTAGCTAGTTTGTAGTTCAGTTTTTAGTCATTTTTTAGGTAGTAGTTTATCTCTGCATTTCAGCACATTTTCAAGTTTTCCTTGTGGACAATTTTTGGAATGTAACTATTCTTTTGATCAATAACGATGAATCCAGCTTTGCACCATCTCTAATATCTTTTAGGAGGTTGTAGCTCTTGGGGTTGGGCCCATCTCAAGTGCCCAGTACCTCCTTTGTTTACTTTCATGTGTCTTTGCTACATTCTTAGAATAAAATCTGTTATTTAGATTAAAATATTGCATTGTTGCTTAGGTCATTTTTGATGATTAAAATAGCTTTTCATGTTCATATTTACTTGATAGATTAATCACAGGGAAGATCTTCAGAAAAAGG
>APFE030708192.1:8273-43040 GCA_000404065.3 Pinus taeda
CCAAAGGGGGTCAAGCAACAATCAAACAATGCTACACTGCAGGTTCCTAGTTGTAATTAACAAGTGGGTAAAAGAAACCTACTTGGATTCCAATGCTATGTTTGTCGAAGAGATGATCCTCTCGCTCCTTCGCTCCAGCTGATCACAGTCCTCCACTATCCTCGCGGATGGACACCTGTACAAGCAAAGAGAGAACAAACACAAGCGTAAAATCTACTAAAAACAACTATGTATCAGTCAGGAAGGATACAATTTACATTAATCATTCATAGGACAAATGGAAATGGAACCATAAGAGTAGTCATCTATCTTTATTAATCAGAAAATAGAGTAAGGTACAACCGAAGTCCTGACGCTGAGTCCTTCTCTAGAGGGTCCAGCCAGCATGTCTTCCAAGCATTCACCTTTGAAGCAAATCTCCCAAGTCAAAGAGGTCTCTCTCTCACATACAAGGCAACAAGCTCATAGCCTTCCTCAAGCTCAAAAGAAATCCCCACACAACACACCAAATGCCTACAAAGAGCAGCACTAATGCACTAAGAATTCCTCAATCAAAGTCTATATGTTCCAAACTCCCTGCTCATGGGCAATGGGGGAGGCTTATAAAGGAGAAGGAGTCTCCATGAATAGGTAAAGGATGAGCTTTTCCCCAAGATAAGTGGATGGACAGTCGAACAGACATGCCAGAGAAAGGATGGTGACCTCAACAATGCTAACAACCAAGTCTGGAGTGATCTGGAAGGTTGGCTGTTAGAACAAATTCGCCCAAACAGGATCAGTGCGGGTGCAAAACTGGGCTGGCGCGCTAGCATCGCAGATAAACTATATAGGAGGTCTGGTCAGCGCTCAAGGGTACAAACGGAGGGCGCGCTGTCCGTAAAATCAGACCAGCGCAGAAAACACGTGTGCTTCCGCGTTGGCAGCGCAGCAGTTACACTAGCCTCCGCCGGTCAGCGCGGTTATTTAATTAACAGACGCGATGATTCATTTAACTTAGGCAAAGAGGGTTTTTAGCCATTTCAAGGAGCAGGAGCTTAGGTGAATGTAGTTTTATAGCACAGTAGGGAGACTGACACGATGGCAGTGACATTTTACTGTGTAACAAGCTCTGTCCCAAGACCCATTTTTCAGCCAGAACAGAGCAAGGGACAGTCTCCTAGTTTCTAGGAACATCAAGGATCGATTCTGGACAGCTGGAGAAGTATTTTACAAAACCAAGAGAGGTTTTTGTTCTAGAAATCCTGGAATACACAAACCTCCTTCAGTTTCGAAAAATGTCTCATGGATGAGGAGATAAAGGCTCTGCCCCACGTGCCATTTTCAGGGATCCTAAACCTAAAAACATGGAAACATGTTCCCTAATTTCTAGGGCTTGTCTTCAGCAGTCAGATGACCACGTGGGAGGCTTCATCAAATTCGACTTCTTTAGGTTTAAAGTTGTCAAATAATGCTTTAAATGCTTAGATAATGTTGTTGTAATCATAATAAGGAGTTACACTCCTAGTTGTATTAGGTCTCTAGGACTCCTAGTTAGGTGTCATTTGCATTTAATAGTTAGTTTTAAGTATCAATAGGTGTCATAGTAGGATGAATTCGAATTCCCCTCATGCTTGAGGAGGAATCCAAGTTATGTAAAGAGTTCTATATATAGCTGAAGCATCAATGTACTCAGGGTTGGAAATTTTATGAAAAGGCTTGTATTTGGGTTATGTAAGACTCTGTTTCAGTAATACATGTTTAGCTTTACTTCTCAGGATTCATGAGGGATTTTTTATGTTCAGAATATGTGATGTTGTCCTTTTCCTAATTCTTGTAGTGGTATGGATGTATAATCACTCAGAATTCCCTGAATGTGCTCTAACTTCCTGTATACATTTATAAACTGTGTGGTCCTATATGAGTTTATGTTCTGAATGTTTAAATGCTGAATGCCCTGACTTCCATGTAAGGTTGATTTCATTGTTATATTGAGGTGTTGTTGACTCCATAAGCCCAATGGATAGTTGTTAAATGTGTTTCCACCATTCATATTTTTCAGAGTTGTTCTATAAGAGTTAGCCATCTTATCTTTAATCAAAATCATTAATCCATTTATAGAGAGCCCTCTCAGGTCGAGGAGGCTAAGCCTCAGCCTAAAGTAGCTTTGAAATAGTTACTTAGAGTCAACCTGACCAGCAGCCTATCAGGATCTGATTTTGAGATAACACTAACAACTTGAGAGGACAATCAACTAGACATCTTCCTAGATTATGATTGAAAAAATAGAACAAGAGAGGAGGCATACCTTGCTCCAAAGCTAATCTGATTCCCTTTGTTGAAATCCTCAAACTTCTTGTGTCAAGGTCTTGTTCCTACTTATTTTAGTGCTTATGTACCTTCACAAACAACCAAGAGACAACAAATCATACCAAAACAATTGGAAATCCAATAATAATATATTTATTTTATCAAGGAATTCCAAACGAATACATACATGAACATATATATTGGGAAGATGAACCAGAAGTTGTATTATTATTTAAAGAATAAAGGGGAAGGTTACAACCATAGCCTTGATGTTGAAAGGCTCTCCTTGAGTGGCAATCCAATTCCAAGCCAAGAAACTCTCCAACACTCCTTCTCCAAGTCTAATGAATGGCCTCTAGCATAAGCTCAGCATAAGGGTGCAAATGGACATCTATCAACCATTTGGGAAATGTAGAGGGGAAATTTATAGGCAGGGAGAGGGAGTTGGACCTCCTCCAAAGATATAATTAGGCCCACATATTAAGGAGGTAGCTCATAAGGATGAGACCAAGAGGTCAAATTAGGAGGATTCAACCTCATCTATGTGAAACCACCTCCAACTCGTCGCTCTGGAAGCTTCTAGATCACGAAGCTTCTCATCCTCTTTGGGAAAACTTCCTTTTTGAGACCATCGTGAGTATGAGAGATAATAGAGCGATGCCATCACTGGCTTAACAAGATGAACATGCAGTCATCGCGGTTTTGAGCCTCATAAGGGCGATGATACTCATTTTAGGGTTTCATGAGCTATTTCTTCAGGGAAAGCTCTATATATTTTCTAGACAAAATTAAAGGAGGGATCTGCGCTGTATACACTAATGAGTATATTGTATAATGATCATGTTTCGGGCACTTTAGGGTATTTCACAGGGAAGTGTAGGAGGCATGACAAAATACTGTGTAACACTCCTAACACTCATACGTTGGGGGGCAATCTGTTATCACAAAAAAATGATCATGCCATAATTTACTAGATGGATCAAAGTACATCATGTAGGGCCAATTTTACCATAGTAAAATTGCTTTCACTATGAGAAATTACTTAATAAACCACATTTGTTAAGTCATTTATAATTAAACCCATGAAGAATAATGAAATAAATCACTTTTTGTTTAATTATCTTCTAGGAATAATTAATTAAACCATTGTTTAGTTAACATTCCTTGTCACATTTGACCTAGTTAAGATAAATAAATAGATAAATCATTAATTATCTTATTTTTCTCTAGGAATAATTAATTAATCACTAATTAATTATTATTCCTTGCAAAATTGCTAACCCTTAGGAATAATTAAATAAATCATTATTTTTTAATATTCCTTACCATATTCTTAAGTGATAAAAATCATTTAATTTATTATTTATTTATTATTTCTAAACAAAAGTTTAAATAATATTTCCCTCCAAACCAAATATAATAAAATATTCCAAATGGTTAATTCTAGAACGGGGTTAATAAAATTTTATTATTGCTCATTATTCGAGAATAACCTAACATTTTGTTATAAATAGAAGGGTTTTACATTCATTCTTCAATTTCGACCAGTTTCATTGTTGCAACTCTGAGTATTATCGTTCTCGCACACCATTTTTATTTTCCATTTGAGTTGTCATTGAGCTCAAACATTTTGTTTTCTCAGTTTTATACATTATAGAGGAGAGAGACTCTACCAAAACCTGAAGAAATTGAGGATAGCCAAGAAACCATCCCATAGAGGAGGACTGGTAACATTATTGGTTCCATTCATAGGTGTTGTTAAATAAAATATATTCTTTATATATCTAGTTTCCATTGGATTATTGGAGTTACTTGCACTTATTTTACTATTCCATTGTGTTGTTTAACTAGCTCTGTTGCATAGATCAGGGCTTTGGCAGGTTTTGTTTCTATCATTTGTTGCATATCCACACTGTTTAACAACAATTTTTATTATTAGGGTTGTTTTTCATCCACAACCTAAAGTAGTTTCTTTTCATACACATTCAAGAAGAACACCTAAGGATTTGGAAAGGAAAAATGAAATTTTTGGCACATTTATTATGAAAATAATGGAAATTAGGAGAAAATAAAGGTGAAAGGTCACAGGTTGCATGCGAGGAGGAAAATGAAGGGAAACAATGGAAAATGAATAAAATATAGGCCTCATTGATAAAAAGGCTTCCAAGGATCAGTTTGTAACCTTTTGTTAGTTTAGTTTTTGAGCTCTCTCATTATTATCTCTCTCTCTCTCTTTCACTCTTGGACACTTAGAATTTTCTTGGAGCATTTTGGCATTGGATCAAGAAAGGTAAAGAAGGAAAAAGGAAGAATAGATCAAGCAAGGAAGAGAATGATCACGCAACTACAACAGTGTTATTTACAGGTATTGATTTTCATGTGTATTTTCTTTGCTATATTTGGTCTGAATGGTATTTCTTGTGGTTCTTTTTGTTGCTATGGCATGGGTTCTTACAGGTGTGACATTGCTTTTAGCCTAGCCTTGTCATTTCTAGATAGTCATGGTGTGACAGGTTTATCATCTTTTAGTTGATGTGGATTGTCAGATGGATTCGTAGCTGGTGAGGTGGATATCCGAATGATAGAGCACATAGCCTAGTGGTCCCTAAACCAGACTGTGGATCATGGTAAAGCCACTGGCCTAGTAATCCCTGAGCTAGATTGTGGGTTTCAGTAAAGCCAAGATTGTGTTGTCTCAGTGGACTTAGGAATCCTTGCCATAGAATGGCAGGATATCGGGTAAATCCAAGAGGTGGATTGCTCTTCATTGGGCCTAGTAATCTCGAGTTGGGATATGTGGTAAATCCTAGAGAGTGGGTCTCAGTTTAGGGCCTAGTGATCTGGTTTGGATTGCGGTAAAAGCTAAGAGACTATGAGACAAGAAAATTCCTCATGGTGTAAGTGGAGAAATCTCATTGCATCCATGCTTGTTTTGCCTAGTGATCGGGTGGAGATCATGGTAAAGCCTATTATTACATGTTTTTTGTGTGGGCCTAGTGATCCGAGATGGATTACAGCAAAGCTTAGTTTCTATTGATGAGGATGAGATGGTTTAGCCTCGGGATGCCTTGGTTGGTTCTTTTGGTTTGAGTCTCACATTCATGCTTGGAATATGGCACGAGGGTGAATGACTGAAGAGACATTTGGCTCAACCATTCTATGGCCGGGTGGAACGTGTTAGTCCCATCCTGGGTTTGGATTTTACATCATCAATATGAGGTTATTTCTCCTTGTATTTCTATGAATATTATACTGGTTTATTTGTGGATCATATGGTTGTGATTTCATTGGTATTTATGTTGCTATTATGTTGGTTATGTATGTGTTTTATGATAGTGGCTATATATGGCATTCATCATGTTTTTACTTGTAAATGAATGGACAATGTATCTATGACCTAATAATTGATAATGCAATAAATGATATGAGGGAACAATGGTTCTTAGCGATTCTCAGATAAGTATGAGATCCCTATGCTTCAATATGTTGTTTACACCTGTAGATTACATATTTGTGATATGTTTGACGAAATGTCTATCATGGCTTGTAGAGGTCTAGTCAAGGGCTTCTTCAAGAATTTAATAAGCGTGGTTTGAGTAAGGAATTACATTCACAATCTTGGTTAGTGTAGTTGGCTACAGGTACAAAGAAGTGAGTTGATCATTAGGTAAGAGCTTGTGCATTTTATTTTAATGGTATGCCTATCGTAACACATTTGAATACATTACCGTTGGGATCATACAATATGTTGTTGGGCATGGAGTGGTTGTATATTTATAGAACCAAGGTGGATTATTATGACAAAGAAATTGAGTGTGTGGATGAAAATGGGGTACCAAGAGTCTTGCAGGGAAAGAAGAAAGCTACATCATTTAGGATGGTGATAGCTATGTAGGAAAAGAGTAGTCACAGAAAAGGGTGTATGTTGTTTGTAGTGCACATTTCTAGTGACAAAGGAAAGGAAGTTAAGGATACAGTTGTTTTGAGAAAGTACTGAATTCTACAATAGTTTCAGGACGTGTTTCCCAAGGAGATTTCAGAGTTTCCACCTCACAGGGAAGTAGACTTTTCTATTGAGTTAGTGCTAGGGGAAGCTCCAGCACCAAAAGCACCTTACAAGATGAGCACACCTAAGTTGGTAGAGTTGAAGTTATAGTTTAAGGAAATGTTGGACAAGGGATACATTAGGACAAGTGTATCATTATGGGGTGCACTAGTATTATTTGTGAAGAAGAAAGATGGTACTCTCAGATTATGCATTGACAACAGGCAGTTGAACAAAGTGACCATCAAGAATAGGTATATGTTACTGAGGATACATGATTTGTTTAATTAGCTGAAGGGATAAATAATGTTCTCTAAGATTGACTTGAGGTCAGGATACCATCAAGTACACATCAAGGAGCAGGACATTTACAAGACATCTTTCTGGACCAGGTAACGAATTATGAATCTGTTGCAGTTCCATTTGGTTTGACTAATTCTCCAACTACATTTATGTGTTTGATGAACAATGTGTTGCGTCGTTAATTGGATAAGCTTTTTATTGTGTTCATTGGTGACATATTGGTATATTCTAAAAATCAGGAAGAGCATGCCGAGCATTTAGCAGTAATGTTGAGGTTGTTGAGAGAGCATCAGTTGTATGCTAAGCCTAGCAAGTGCAGTTTCTTTTAGACTGAGGTACATTACTTGGGACATGTTGTCTCCAAGAAGGGCATTGTAGTATATCCATAAATGATAAGGGCCATGATGGAGTGGGTAGCTCCTAGGAATGTAGATGAGGTGAGATCTTTCATGGGGTTGGCCAGCTATTACAGGAGGTTCATCAAGAACTTCTCATAAATACATTAGACTAGTACATCATTGCATAGGAAAGGTAAGAAGTTTGAATGGAAAAAGGAGTGTGAGGCCAGTTTTGAGCAACTTAAGTAGTTGTTGACACATGCACTAGTGTTAAAGATTGTATATCCAGACAAGGAGTTTGTACTATGTACAAATGCTTGCAAGGGAGGACTTGGTGCAGTCCTTATGCAGGATGGACTGGTGGTATGCTATGAGTCACAAAACCTGAAAGAGCACAAAAAGAACTACTTGACGCATGATCTTCAGTTAGAAGTGATCATACATGCATTGAATATGTCGATGAACTATATTCTTGGCAGGTGTTTTGTTCTCATGAGTGATCACGTTGGGATGAGGTATTTGTTTGACCAACCAAATCTGTATGCCTGGCAGGCTAGATGATTGGCTATGATCAGTGAGTTTGACTTCGAGATCAGGTACATCAAAGGAAAGGAGAATAGGGTGGCATATTCTCTTAGTAGGCAGATATAGGTAAATCACTTAGCAGCTATGATCTCCTATGGGATAGACTTACAAGGTAGAATATTGCTGGCAGGTCAGCAGGATGTTAGGTATATGGAGATTGTGCACAGGTTGGAGCAGAGTATAGGTACAGGTACAAGTGGTAGTACAGGTATAGGTAAAGGTGGTAGTATAGGTATAGTTACAGGCAGTAGCATAGGTACAGGTACAGGTAGTTGTATAGGTAAAAGTACAGGTACAGATGCAAGTGTAATAGATGGGAAATATTGCCTTACAATATATGGATTGTTTAGATTCAGAGACAGGATATTTGTGCTAGAAAATAGTGAGCTCAAGAAGATGATCTTGAGGGAGTTTCATGTGAAACCATATTCAGGTCACCCAGGCTATCAAAAGACATCAAAAGACATTGAATACAGTAAAAATATTTTATTATTTGACGAATTTGAAGAAGTATGTAGCATAATTTGTGGCTAAGTGTTTTGATTCTCAACGTGTGAAGCTAGAGTGTAAACATTCAGGTGGACTGCTATGGTCGATTGTGCTTCTAGAGTGGAAATGGGAGGTCATTTCCATGGACTTTTTCACAGGGGTGTTGAGGATAGTGAGACAACATGATTCCATCATGGTTTTTGTGGACAGGTTGACAAATATTTCACACTTCATTCAAGTGAGGTATACATTCTCGGTTAGCGATGTAGCGTAGGTATTCATTAGAGACATGGCCATATTGCATGGTGTTCCAAAGACAATTGTGTTAGATAGGGATGCAAAGTTCACTTTCAAGTTTTGGAAGGAGTTGTTTGTAGGTTTGGGCACATACTTGGCCTTCAATACAAATTATCATCCGCAGATAGATGGAAAGACAGAGAAGGTCAACGGGATATTGGAGGACATGTTGAGGATGTACGTGATGCATCAACAATGAAAGTGGGAAGAGTATATTACACTGGTAGAGTTCGATTTCAATAATGGGTATCAATAAACTTTGAAGATGAGCCTGTTTGAGGCATTGTATGAGCAAAGTTGCAATACTCCGATCAGTTGGAGTGATCTAGTTAATAGTGTGTTGATTCGACCGGACATGTTGGCAGAAATGGAACGTGAAATGCAGGTGTAACAACCCTGGTAAAAATTCCATGTAATAAATGTTAAAAACAATAACCATGGATGATCGGGACACTTATTTGAAGCTTAATGTTGGGCAAGACATCCTAGGGGGTGTTCATTTGTTTTTTTATGGCTAAGGAAATTGGCAAAGGCAATGGCTAAGATATTAAATGGCATTTTGGCACAATTATTTATGAAAATTAGGAGAAAAGGAAGGCGAAAGGTCGCAGGTTGAATGTGAGGAGGGAAATGAAGGTAAATAATGGAAAATGAACAAAATAAAGGCCTCATTCATAAAAAGGATTATGAGGATCAGTTGGTAACATTTTGTCAGTTTGGTGTTGGAGCTCTCTCTCATTACTCTCTCTCATACTCTTGGATACTTGGAGTTTTCTTGGAGAACTCTGGAGGGTGTTGCATACTTGGATTCTTGGAGCAAGAAGGAAAAGGAAGAGAATAAAGTGCAAGAAGGCATCGGCATCAAAAACTACATCATATTTGCTTGCAGGTACCGAGTTGCATGTATGATTTCTTCACTAATTTTGGCATGCATGGCATATGCATGTGGTTTCTTGGTTGTGATCTATCATTGGCATGGAGGATTGCCTGGATTGACATTGGAATACCTACCCTTGCCATTTCCTGGAGAGCCTTAGTGATTGTGGGCTTACTTTCATGATTTTTTTGGTTGGTTCTCATGATTCCTTAGCTTCAATTAAGTTATTAGTTCCTAGAAGCCCTGGCTTGACAAATGCTTTGGAAGCCTTGTAACAGCTTGGGTTGAGTTACTAGTCCTAAAAGCCTTGGTTGGACAAATGTTCTAGAAGCCCTGCTGTAGTTGTGGGTTAAGTTACTACTCCTAGAAGCCTTGGTTAGGACAAACGCTCTAGAAGCCCTGGAAGGCTTGGGTGAAGACCAATCTAATGATGGATTTTGGTGATGTCTGAATGTGAGGTGGAATCACTGTTTGATGGGTTGAGGTGGATGGCCTCTGGAAGCCCTGGATGAGTTTTGATTAGTGGTTTCTATAAGATCCCACTTTCATGCTTGGAATATGGCATGGGGGTGAATGGTTGAAGAGATATTTGGCTCAACCATTCTACAGTCGGGTGGAACGTGGTAGTCCCATCTTCAGTTGATTCATTGCATTCATTAATGAGAAATCCATTCCCTTGATTTCCATGTGTAAATGTATTGATGTATTTATGGATTTTATGGATGATATGTTTATTGTATTTGTGTTCCTATTATGTTGGTTATATGCACCTTTTATGACAATAGTTATGTATGGCACTCAACATGGTTTTACTTGTATGTGAATAGATAATGTGTCTATGACCTAATAGATGACAATGCAGCAAATGGCATAAGGGAACAATGGTTCATAGTGATTCTCATATAAGTATGAGATCCCTATACTTAATTCTGCTATTTACACCTATAGATTACATGTCGTTGATACGTTTGACGAAATGCCCATCATGGCTAGTAGGGATCCAGTCAAGGTCTTGAACAAGTATTTGCTTCAGTACTTTCATTTCCATGTTACTTTACTGCTTTGAAGAGTTGGATCAGTTCTTGGCAGTGACCTCGGCTCTGGTCCTTAAAAATTGGCTCAAATCGCAAAGTCATTGGCACATCACTAACAATTTTTGTCCATAGTCACTAACAGGCAGGCTTGTCAGAGCGACTTTAGGTTGTTAGTTGCACCCTTACCCATAGCATGAGAGTGACTATGGCCCAAGAGACCTAAAACAATTATGGGACCTAGAGACAGGTTCTAAGTGGATGACTTGTCTTCTGAGGATTCTAATATGATGTTGGATGTATGTATGGTACGTTTATGTCGATTCCACTTCCTTAATGTGACTTAGGAGGTCGAATCATATCATAGTGGCCTCTCGTCGCATGTTTACCCCGGCTGGCCAGTTGCTTGGGTAGATGTGGGAGGAGGGTGTTACAGAGTGGTATTACAGCATGGTTCACCCTCAGGCTGGATGGGTTATGTGTTGTTCATGCATGCATTTCCATTGCATGTGTGTCTCTTACACTTGTATACTTATTGCAATTGTTTGACATTGGATTAGGGTTGTAGCATGGTTATCATGAATAATTTGTTATTGATTTCATGAAATGTATTTGAAATGAGTATGTGACTGACTTTGTATGGATTATATGTCACTTACATATTGATTTCATGGTACCTACTTACATCCTTTTATGTTAGGTTACATTTTTGAATATTTTGATTACATGCATCATTCTTGTAGGTTGATTACAAGAGCTAATCGATTATGTTCGACTACATGCAGTTATGTGTATTTGTAGTTGGTTTGGCATTTCTTATGCATACTACTAGTTTCATGTGGCAATGTCTACAATGGAGTAGTGGTTGTTGTCATGCATGAGGTCATAGAATGTGTTGTTGATATGGTCTTGCATTAATGATTGGATCCTAGTTAGAGTGTTGTTTATATGTTAATGCATTTATTGGTGTATTTCTATATGTTGTTATGATTATGATATACATGTGTCACGCTGATTTGGTAATATTGCATATAAGGTATCCTCCCCAAGCTATGCTAAGGTATGTGATTTATTGTGGTTGGTTTATCTGACATATTGTGCCTTGTAGGAAGAAATATAAAATGGATACCAAGATGACTGACTATAGAGACTCCCCCTATGAATCTAAAGAGAAATATGGGGTTGGGAACCCCTCTGATTTGGCAATTACATTGAGAATTTTAAAGGAAGGGATAAGGAGTTGTAAGGTCGATAATGATAGAATCATGCAGTCACATGATAAATTAACAAAGCTAAATGCAATAATACTTCAGATCTTATCAGATTTGTAGCAACAAGGACCTCTCTGGATCAATCATGAGAAAGAGGAAAAACTAATGGGGTATATGGAAGCAGGTCTCATAGAAGACACAGGTCAGATAGATCTGACACCATTTGAGATGGTAGATTGTTGGACACTCCAAAGAGAAGAAGGGATAGACACAAGTATGATTCTAGTTCTAATTCAGATAGGCACTATGGTCATCATCAGTATCATCCTTATGTTGGAAATAATACTGAGAGGGGGGGTGAATCAATATTATCTAATCAATTATTTTTCATTTCACAATCAGATTTGTATATGCTACTTCAGTTAAGGGAAACTGCGTATATACGCTACTGTGTCTAAAGCAACCAGCGTATATCAGTAACCCTATGATTCATTAGATGTTGATCTTTAATCAGTGCATAAGAGCTTCATTAACCATAAGAACAGTAAACAAGTGCAGCAAAATAGAACAAATCACACATATGGACACAAGATATAAGGTGGAAACCCAATGTGGGTGAAAATCAACTGCTACAACTCGTCTCTATCTTCCTTTTTTATAAGAAACTTATTTTCACAATATTTTTGTACTGGTGTAGTCTTATACCTATACACAGGCTTTTAACTGCATAAGGCTACAACCTTCTCTTGTTCTCCAGCTTCTCTTGGAAGGGAGCTACAACCCCTTTAGCTCTTATACTAGTTGATGTACTAGTATGTAGGTGCTGACCTACAGAAGGCTACAACCTTATATTTCTTCTAGGGACCATGTTTCATAAATTTTCAGACTGGATCCATCAATAACATTAATCAAACATCAAATATATCTACATCAACCATTCTCCTTTGTTTCAATCAAAACTGAATCAATCAATTACTTCTTTGAATACTGTGACCAAAATACATTAACAGTAACTAGAAACCAATCCTCAACCCAGAAAACTATAGCAATAAACAAAAGTAGCTAAAACATATTTCATGATATGTACGCTACTTCAATTTATAGAAACCTGCGTGCATGCGCTGCTTTATTAAGGTCAACCAACGTATACATTGTTTTGACTTACTGAACTAGCGTGTATACGCGCCTCTGACGTGCCAAACTTGCGTACAGATCTGTAAAAGGTAATTTACCCTTTTCTCTTATTCAAACATCAGTTATACCCAGATTATCAGATTTATGGATCAAGTCATGCACCAAATATAACGGATCAAAATCACACAAAGATACTACTATTCAAGCCTTAAGATCTTGACCCATCAATAGAACTTATCCATCTTTTAGTGCTTAGGTTCCTCCTTGGTTCAGATCCATCTATGCACCATAATCCAATTCTAGATCTTATTCTTCATAAGATATTTAATGCTTGAGTGAATCACCTTGCCTAATGATCTCCTTCCCCTTTTATAGTCTTAGGCATTACTCATTACCATGGTCCAAAACCACTTAGAACCAATACTATGGACCCAGAGGGTTCAACACGTCAGATGAGATACCATGGACCAAAGCCATAGGTCCAAATACCAAGGACTAAATACCATGGACTAAAAATAAGTTTTCCCACATGTATGCTCTTTTCCGTGCATGAAAGTGCGTGCATACGTATACACACCTTTTGATCGTCTAACCCATGTGTATACGCGACTTGGTTAAGAGGAACCTGCGTATATATCTTTTTATTTCATTACGAGAGCCTGAACTATGATCTTTCATTTGAGTGAGTTGCCATCAAGGACAACATCTGTGTCATAGAGCTAAACCTGTGTCATAATGCCAACAATCTCCCCCTTTGGACTTGATGGCAACCCCATGTCACTCAAAGTCATTCTCCCACTCTGTCATCAAGTGCAAAGGGTTGTGCTCCCCCTGAGTACATGCTGAAATCTCTGCTCTGTTGTGTTGTCCATGCTCCCCCCAACTATAGGCAAGGTCTGCAAGAAGATGTTCTACAAGAAGAAACATGACTTTATACATCATAAATGACCTTCCTATCACCAAATACTCATACATACATCCATCTCCCAACCAAGTGGGGATACACCAAAGGTTTACACATGATAAAACAAGAACATTACATCATCCATCCCAGACATAGTGGGGAAACCAAAGTAGGCTATTACATGACCTTGATAAGAAAAGAAATACATGACATAGAGACGAAATATCTACAACAAGACTATGATAGTCATCAACAACGATCATCAGTAGCATCTGTTAATCATCATTCAGACTAACAACCATGTTCTCCCTTTGCACCTGTTCCACCTGAAACCAAAAACAACTGTGAACTTGAACCAAGATCTTCTAAGATAATGCCAACAATGCATTATTAGAAGTATATATGCTCCCCCTAAACCTGTGCCAGATGGTCTCTATCAGACCCATATCAAACTCTTTTCATCCTGAGCCTAGCCCATTATTGTCTTCAAATCAACATATATGCGACTGTATCCACAGAAACCAGTGTATGTACATGGATGCTCCACATGAAACTCGTGTACAACCACTTTTCTCTAAAATAGACAAGTTTCAACAGCAAGATGATGCATCAGTTACTCCCAGCTTCTGCCTGAGGTATTCAAATGTCTCCCTGGGTAATGGTTTGGTGAGTATGTTCCTTGGAGGGAACATACTCCAATTTGACCTTTTGTTCAAGAACTTGTTCTCAGAGAAAATGATATTTGATAGTTATGTGCTTGGTCTTTGAATGCATGACAGAATTCTTTGAAATACTGATTGCACTGGTATTATCACATAAAATGGAGATAGGTAGAGTACAAGTGATTTGAAAATATTGCAAAGTTTGCATCATCCAAAGGAGCTATGTGTAGCAAGATGCAGCAACCACATATTCTGCTTCAACTATAGATAAAGCAATTGAACTTTGTTTCTTGTTGAACCAAGATACTAATCTAGGACCCATAAAGAATGCACCACCACTAGTGCTTTTTCTGTCATCCATGCTTCCTGCCCAATCTACATCTGTATATGCATGAAGTGTGAGATTTGTATCTCTAGGATACCATAAGCCATAGTTTTGTGTTCCTTGAAGATATTTGAAAATCCTTTTAATAGCCTTAAGGTGTGCTTCTTTTGGATTTGCCTGGAATCTTCCAACTATTCCCATTGCATGCATGATGTCTGGTCGGGTACCTGTCAGATAGAGCAGACTACCAATCATGGATTTATAGGTTGGTTGATGTACTACTGCTGAATCATCATTTGCGTTGAGGCTGCATCCTGTTACCATAGGGGTACATACTGGTTTTGAATCTTCCATGCCATATTTCTTCAATATCTTCTTGAGGTACTTGGTTTGTGATAAAAAGATACTGTCTTTATTTTGTTGGATTTGTAAACCAAGAAAATATGTCAGCTCACCAAGAAAGGACATTTCAAATTCTTTCTGCATCACCAAAGCAAAGTTTTTTACTCATGGCTTCTTCATTGCTACCAAAGATGATATCATCAACATACACAACAAGTATTAGCAATTTATCATTATCAATTTTTATGTATAGATTGCTATCTGCTGACCCTTTTGAAAAAACTTGTTGATGGAGGTATTTGTCCAAACGATAATACCAAGCCCTTGAAGCCTGTTTAAGACCATAGAGTGCCTTCTTAAGTCTGTATACAATTTTTGGATCATTTCCAAGGATGAATCCATCTGGTTGCTCAATATACACTTCTTCTTCTAAGTTTCCATTTAAAAAGGTAAATTTCACATCCATTTGAAATACTTTGAACTTCTGATAGCTAGAAAGAGCAAGGAACATTCTTATGGCTTCAAGTCTAGCAACCGGTGCAAAAGTTTCTTCAAAGTCTTGTACCTTCTTGTTGAGCATACCCTTTTAAAACAAGTCTGACCTTGTTTCTAATAAAATCTCCATTTTCATTCAGCTTGTTTTTGAATATCCATTTGGTCCCTATGACATTCTTATCATTTGGTCTTGGAACCAACTCCCAAGTGTTATTCTTTTCAATCTGATCAAGTTCTTCATTCATTGCCTTGACCCAGCATTCATTTTTGCATGCTTCACTTACATTTCGTGGTTCAGTGGAGGAAAGCAATGCTAGATAACTTGAAGCTTCTGAAATAGTTCCTCTTGTTTGTACACCTGCCTCTTTCTGTCCCAAAATTTGAGTCTCTGGATGATTCTTCTGGACATACCTGGATGGAGTCTTTTCTTCTACCCTTATCTATTCTTCTCGTGCCTCATATGTTTCTTATTCATCATAAGTCTAATTTGATGTTGAAGGATAGTCCTCATCATCTTCGAAATCTTTGGATTTTACCTACCTAGGAATATTTCCTTCTTCATCAACCACTACATCAATACTTTCAACAATTTTTCCAGGTATTTTATTGTAACACTTATATCCTTTGCCGTGGGGAGAGTATCCAAGGAGAATGCCTTCATCTGCTCTAGGTTCAAACTTGCCAAGGTTTTCATCAGTCCTTTTGATGTAACATTTGCTGGAGTATTTTACCGTAGGAGTCTTACCATACCAAAGTTCATGAAGAGTCTGAGTGTTGTTTACCCAGATGTTTGTCTTATTGAGAATAGTAATGGTAGTAAATGCAGCTTCACCCCAGAAGGTTGCAGGAGTTCCAGACTCATCAAGCATAGCACGAGCCATTTGTTGAACCGTTCTGTTCATCCTTTCTACTACTCCATTTTGTTGAGGAGTCCTTGCAGTAGAGAATTCCCTTCTTATTCCATGTTCTTCACAAAAATCAAATAATTCATTCGAGGTAAATTCCCCTCCTCGATCAGACCTAAGGCATTTGATTCTGCAATCTGATTCATTTTCAACCAAGGCTTTGAATGCTTTGAACTTTTCGAAAGCTTCATCTTTATGCTTCAGGAGTCCTATCCAACACATCCTGGAAAAGTCGCCAATGAATAATATGAAGTATTCTTCTCCTCGAGCTTACCTTTTCCTGGATGGACCACATACATCAGTATGGACAAGTTCAAGTGGCCTTCTAGCTGATCCTTCCTTCTTAGGAAAATTATTTCTGGCTTGCTTACCAGACTGACATGATTTGCATATTGTATTGTCTGGAATTCTGATGCCAGGGAGATCACAAACCTCCTGATGTTTGCATGCTTTCCTTATCTAAGAGAAGCTTATATGTCCCAATCTTTTGTACCAAGAGATTGAAGATAGGATGTGATTCTTACCTTCCAATAGAAGAAGTTGCTCCCATCAAAGATTGGTGGCCTAATAGATGCCTCTTTTTCATAGTTTCTATTGATGATAGATCTTCCTTCAAGCGATCAAGCTTCTTCTGAAGGACCTACTCTGATACCAATTGTTGGAAATAATATTGAGATGGGGGGGGGTGAATCAGTATTATCTAATCAATTATTTTTCATTTCACAATCAGATTTGTATACGCTACTTCAGTTAAGGGAAACTACGTATATACGCTACTGTGTCTAAAGCAACAAGCATATATCGGTAACCTTATGATTCATTAAATGTTGATCTTTAATCAGTGCATCAGAACTTCATTAACCATAAGAACAGTAAACAGGTGCAGTAAAACAGAACATATCACACACATGGACATAAGATATAAGGTGGAAACCCAATGTGGGTGAAAACCACCTGCTACAACTCATCTCTATCTTATTTTTTAATAAGAAACTTCTTTTTACAATATTTCTGTACTAGTGCAGTCTTATACCAGTACACAGGCTTCTACCTACAGAAGGCTACAACCTTCTCTCATTCTCCAACTTCTCCTGGAAGGGAGCTACAACCCCCTTAGCTCTTGTACTATCTGATGTACTAGTATGTAGGTGTTGACCTATAGAAGGCTACAACCTTCTCTTTCTTCCAGGGACCATGTTTCATAAATTTTCAGACTGGATCCATCAATAACATTAATCAAACATCAAATATATCTGCATCAACCAATCTCCTTTGCTTCAATCAAAATTGAATCAAATAATTACTTCTCTGAATGTTGTAACCAGAATACATTAACAGTAACTAGAAACCAATCCTAAACCCAAAACACTACAGCAATAAATAAAAGTAGCTAAAACATATTTCATGAGACGTACACTACTTCAATACATAGAAACCTACGTGCATACGCTGCTGTATTAAGGTCAACCAGTGTGTACGTTGTTTTGACTTACTGGACCAGCGTGTATACGCGCCTCTGATGTGCTGAACTTGCATACAGATCTATAAAAGATAATTTACCCCTTTCACTTATTTAGACATCAGTTATACCCAGATTATCAGATTTATAGATCAAGTCATGCACCAAATATAACAGAAAATCACACAAAGATACTACTATTCAAGCCTTAAGATCTTGACCCATCAATAGAACTTATCCATCTTTTAGCGCTCAAGTTCCTCCTTGGTTCAGATCCAGCTATGCACCATAACCCAATTCTAGATCTTGCTCTTCATAAGATATTCAATGCTTGAGTGAATCACCTTGCCTAATGATCTCCTTCCCCTTTTATAGTCTTAGGCCTTACTCAATACCACGGTCCAAAACCACTTAGAACCAATACTATGGACCCAATACCTGGGTTCAACACGTCGGACGAGATACCATGGACCAAAGCCATAGGTCCAAATACCAAGGACTAAATACCATGGACTAGAAAAAAGTTTTCCCACATGCATGCGCTTTTCTGTGCATGAAAGTGCGTGCATACATATACGCGCCTTTTGATCATCTAACCCATGTGTATACACGACTTGGTTAAGAGGAACCTATGTATATCTCTTTTTCTTTCATTCTGAGAGCCTGAACTGTGATTTTACATTTGAGTGAGTTGCCATCAAGGAAAACACCTGTGTCATAATGCCAACACCTTATAGGAGGAGTGATAGGGGGTATTTTCCTGATGAATTTAAGAAAGCGAAGCCACCCACTTTTAACAAGGAAATGAAGAAACCACGAGATGCAGAGGCATGGCTGCTTGGCATGAGGAAGTTCTTAAGGTTGCATGATTATTCAGAGAACATGAAAGCTAGAGTAACTACCTTCAATCTCAAAGGTGAAGTGAACTTCTCGTGGGAAGATGTGAAAAATTTTAGGTGTATTCATGAGGAATATTTGTCTTGGAGTGAGTTTGAGTGGTTATTTAAGAATAAATACTTGTCATAAAGGTACTTTGGTGACAAAGAAAAAGAATTTTATGAACTAAATATGGGTTCTATTACAGATGATGAGTACACTAGTAGGTTCTTGGAGTTACTGAGGCATGTGCCTTACCTCACAGAGGAGAAGGCTAAGATTCACAGGTTCATTAGTGGGTTACCAGTTGCATTCAAAGACAGGATTGAATTCGATGAGCCTAAGTCATCGGAGGAGGCCATTCGAAAGCTAAAGAATTTCTATGAACAATCAAAGTGCATAACTGAGGCTAAGCTAGATTGGAGAGTAATGTAAATAACAAGGGAAAATGGGACAAAAAGAAAGCAATGCCACAAGGTACATATAACAAGGAGAATGATGAACCACCTAAGAGTTTAAATGCATCAGATAGAGGATAGGGACATAGAGTTGAAGAGAAGAACTATGATGGAGGTTGGAAGCCTATAGAGTGTTGGACTTTTGGAAAAGACCATCACAGGAGATATTTTCCATAGAATAGAGGTGGTAGACCCCATATATACAGTGCACAGGAGGCACAAACTATTGGAGATATAGGCCAGAGTCTTTATCATATCTATGTAGTTGTGGACAATGGGCAAGTAGAACACTAGAAATCTATCATTGAGATTGACAATAAGCTTTGTGATCAAGTTATTTCTACTTTGATTGACCCTGGATCTAATTATAGCTATGTTAGTCCTAACTTGGTGGATACGTGTGGGTTGAATAAGGAGTTTCATGTAGAGTCTTGGTTAGTTCAGTTGGTTACAAGTACGAAGAAGCGAGTTCATCATTGGGTAAGATCTTGCACATTTGAGTTAAATGGTATGCCTACCACAACACATTTGAATGTTTTAATGTTGGGTTGATATAGTATGTTATTTGGCATGGATTGGTTGTATCTACATAGAACCAAGGTTGACTACTATGACAAGGCCATTGAATGTGTTGATGACAACGAAGAACCAAGGGTCTTGCAGGGTAAGAAGAAATCCACATTAGTTAGGATGGTGACATCTATGCAAGCATAACATAGCCACAAGAAAGTGTGCGATCTATTTGCAGTATATATTTCTAATGATAAGGGTAAGGAGGTTGAGGATGCAGACGTATTGAATAGGTACACGGTTTTATAGCAATTCAAGGATGTATTTCCTGAGAACATTACAGAGTTGCCACCTCATAGGGAGGTATAATTTTGTATTGACTTAGTGGCATGGGTAGCTACAACATCGAAAGCATCTTAGAGGATGAGCACACTTGATTTGGTTGAGTTAAGGTTGTAGCTGAAGGAAATGTTGGATAAGGGATACATTAGGCCAAGTGTATCACCTTGGGGTACACTGGTCTTGTTTTTGAGGAAGAAGGATGGTACCCTCATATTATGCATTGATTACCAACAGTTGAACAAAGTGACTATCAAGAACGAATACCCTTTGTTGAGGATTGATGACTTGTTCGATCAGCTGAAGGGAGGAGCAGTGTTCTCAAAGATTATCTTGAGATCTGGATACCATCAGGTATGCATCAGAGAGGAGGACATATACAAGATTGTGTTCAAGACTAGGTATGGGCATTATGAGTTTGTCGTTGGTCAATTTGTCTTACCTAATGCTCTAACTACATTCATGTGTTTGATGAATAGTGTGTTGCATCCATATTTGAATAATTTTTTCATTGTGTTCATTGATGATATACTAGTGTATTCTAAAAATGAGGAAGAGGATGCTAAGAACTTAGAAGCAGTGTTGAGGTTGTTGAGAGAGCATCAATTGTATGCTAAGCTCAACAAATGTAGTTTCTTTCAGATGAAGGTACACTACTTGGGACATGTTGTCTCCAAGGAGGGTATTGTAGTAGATTCAAATAAGATAAGGGCCATCATAGAGTGGGTAGATCCTAAGAATGTGGATGAGGTGAGATCTTTCATGGGTCTGGAAAGCTATTATAGGAGGTTCATCAGGAACTTATCACAGATTTCTTACCCCATCACATCATTACAGAGGAAAGGTAAGAAGTTTGAATGCACTGAAGAGTGTGAGACTAGCTTTGAGCAACTTAAGCAGTTGTTGACACATTCACCAATACTACAGATTGCAGATCTAGAAAAAGAGTTTGTGGTATGTACATATTATTGCAAAAGAGGGCTTGGTGGAGTCCTTATGCAAGATGGATAGGTGGTATGTTATGAGTCCTGAAAACAAAATGAGCATGAGCAGAACTATCCCATGCATGATCTCGAGTTAGCAACAATTATGCATGCACTGAAGATGTGGAGGAACTATCTTCTTGGAAGGTAGTTTGTGCTTATGAGTGATCACATTGGGTTGAGGTATTTGCTGAATGCCAGGCAAGCTAGATGGTTGGCCATGATCAATGAGTTTGATTTCAAGATCAAGTACATCAAAGGCAAGGAGAATAGAGTGGAAAATTCTCTTAGCAGATGGGTACAGGTGTATCACTTAGCAGCTATGAGCTCTTATGGGACATATTTACAGGATAGATCTTCTAGGCAAGACAATAGGATGTTAGCTATATGGAGATTGTGCACAGGTTGCAAAAGAGTACAGGTAGTGGTACATGTACAGGTGACAGTACAAGTACAAGTGTAGGTGCACAAGATTTGGACTATCGTCTTACAACATATGGATTGGTCAGGTTCTGAGATAGGATATATGTACTAGATAGTAGTGAGCTCAAGAAGGTGATCTTAAGGGAGTTTCTTGCGAAACCATATTCAAGTCACCTAGGTTATCATAAGACACTCACAACGGTGAAGAGATATTACTATTGGCTAAATCTGAAAATGGATGTTGCAGAGTCTGTGGCTAGATGCTTGGATTGTCAGTGAGTGAAGCTAGAGTGCAGACATCTAGGTGGAGTGCTACAGCTAATCGCGATTCCGAAATGGAAATGGGAGGTCATTTCCATGGATTTCGTAATATGGTTTCCAAAGACAGTGAAGCAACATGATTACATCATGGTCATTGTGGACAGGTTAACAAAGGTTGCACACTTTCTTCTGGTAAAGTCTACATTCTTATCTAGTGATGTGTCATAGTTATTCATCCAAGATGTGGTTAGACTACACGGTGACACAAAGAAGATTGTGTCATATAGGGATGCGAAGTTGACTTCCAAGTTTTGGAAGGAGTTATTTTTAGGTTTGGGCACCAAGTTGGCTGCCAGCATAGCTTATCACTCACAAATAGATGGACAGACAGAGAGGGTCAATAGGATATTAGAGAACATGCTGAGGATGTATGTGATGCATCAGAGGTGAAAATGGGAAGAGTATCTCTCTTTGGTTGAGTTTTCATACAAAAATGGTTATCAGCTGTCATTAAGGATGAGCCCTTTTGAGGCATTGTATGGACGGAGTTGTAACACTCCCATTAGTTGGATTAATCTAGTTAGTAGAGTATCGATTGGACCAGATATGTTGGTGGACATGGAACATGAGATGAAGGTGACCAATAAGAATATCAAGGAAGCACAAGATAGGTAGAATATTTATGTAGACAGGGACATGTGTACTTGCGCATAAAACTGAAGAAGATCTCCTTGTGGATTGGCTCATGTGCCAAGTTGGCACCATGATTTTGTGGACCCTTTAGTATCATTGAGAGGATTGTGCCAGTAGCCTATCGACTTGCACTACCTCCAATAGTGAAAGTCCATGATGTTTTCCATGTCTCATTGCTTAAGAAGTATGTTAAATATGTTGATCATGTGATTTACTAGTCTATATTGCAGGTGGAACTAGATGTTGAATTCCATCCAAAGCCTCATTGTATATTGCAGAAAAAGGTGCTCATGCTCTAAAACCAAGAAATTGAGCAAGCTAAAGTGCAATAGAAGCACTTTGGGCCCGATGAAGCTACATGGGAGATGGCAGATCAGATGCGGGTCATGTATCCTTCCTTGTTTGCCAGTTGAGGCAAACCATCTTTGATATGGTGGTTTGGTGATTTCTTATGGTGCTTGGTAGTTGCTTTATAGTGGTTTAATATTTACTTATGATGGCTTGGTATATGCTTCATGGTGGTTTAGTATTTGTTTTTTGTTGGTTTAGTATATGATTTATGGTGATCAATATATGATTTATGATGGTTGATATATGCTATATGATGTTTTGATATATATGCTTAGATATGATCTTAGAATATGTTTGATATATGTTTTGATATATGATTTGGCATATGTTTTGGTATATATTTTTTATGATGTTGTTATATGTACACCCATGTATGGATGTAAATACTGTAATGAGTTGTGTTATAAAGCTCCACTGTGTATTATGGGTGTTATGTTAATATGTTGTCATGTGGTTATGTTATCATGATGTTATGATGTCACATGATTTGGCACTCAGGAGGATGATCTTTGTAAATACCCTAATGAGATGTGTTATAAAGCTCCACTATGCAGTATGTGTCATGTTGTCATGATGTTATGTATTGAGTAGATATTTCATTGTAAATACTACATCGAGCTGTGTTATAAAGCTCCATGAGCAATATGTATTCTTTCAGAAGGTTGTTAAGGTATATGTGTGATTAAACACTGAGGATGGTGTCCCCCAAGGGGGAGGGTTCTGTAATAGCCGTGGTGAAAATTCCATGTAATAAATGTTAAAAAAAATAACCACGAATGAATGGGACACTTATTCCAAGTTGAATGTTGGGGAAGACATCCTAGAGGGTGTTCATTTGGTTGGTTATGGCTAAGGAAATTGGCAAAGGCAACGGCTAAGGCATTAAAAGGCATTTTGGCACAATTATTTATGAAAATTAGGAGAAAAGGAAGGTGAAAGGTCACGGGTTGCATGTGAGGAGTAAAATGAAGGAAAATAATGGAAAATGAAGAAAATAGAGGCCTAATTCATAAAAAGGCTTATGAGGATCAGTTGGTAACCTTTTGTCAATTAAGTGTTGGAGCTCTCTCTCATACTCTTGGATACTTGGAGTTTTCTTGGAGCACTCTTGGAGGGTGTGGCATACTTGGATTATTGGAGAAAGAAGGGAAAGGAAGAGTAGGAAAGCGTAAGAAGGCATCAACATTAGCAACTACATCAGATTTTCTTGTAGGTACCGAGTTGCATGTATGATTTCTTTACTAGTTTTTTCATGCATGGCATATGCATGTGGTTTCTTGGTTTTAATCTGTCATTGGCATGGATGATTTGTTGGATTGACAGAGGAATTCCTAGCCTTGCCATTTGTTGGATATTCGTGGTGATTGTGGGTTTACTTTCATGATTTTTTTTGGTTGGTTCTCATTGTTCCTTATATTGGGTTGAGTGATTAGTTCCTGGAAGCCCTAGTTGGACAAATGCTCTAGAAGCCCTATAACAGCTTGGGTTGAGTTACTAGTCCTAGAAGCCTTGGTTGTACAAATGCTCTGGAAGCCCAACGAAAGTTGTGGGTTGAGTTACTAGTCCTAGAAGCCTTGGTTGTAACAAATGCTATGGAAGCCCTGGAATGCTTGGATGGAGACCAATCTGATGATGGTTTTTGGTGATGTCCAACTGTGAGGTGGAATCACTATTTGATGGGTTGAGGTGGATGGCCTCTGGAAGCCCTTGATAAGTTTTGATCGATTTGTCCTATGAGATCCCACATTCATAATTGGAATATGGTATGGAGGTGAATGGATGAAGAGAGATTTGGCTCAACCATTCTATGATCAAGTGGAACATGGTAGTCCCATGTCTGGTTGGTTCATTACATTCATTAATGAGAAATACATTCCCTTGATTTCCATGTGTAAAGGTACTGATGCATTTATGGATTTTATGGCTAATATGTTTATTGTATTTATGTTCCTATTATGTTGGTTATATGCACATTTTATGATAGCAGTTATGTATGGCGCTCAACATTTTTTTACTTGTATGTGAATGGATAATGTGTCTATAACCTAATAGATGACAATGCAACAAAGGGAATAAGCGAACAATCGTTCATAGCGATTCTCAAATAATTATGAGATCCCTATACTTAACTTTGTTATTTACACATGTAGATTACGTGACAATGATATGTTTGACGAAATTCCGATCATGGCTAGTAGGGATCTAGTCAAGGTCTTGAAAAAGTATTTTCTTTAGTATTATTAATTTCCATGTTACTTTATTGATTTAAACAGATGGACTTTGGCTTTGGGCGTGAAAAAGTGGCTCAAATCCTGGGTCTCTAGCACAACACTGACAATTTTGGTCCACATTCGTTGGTAAGCAGGCTTGTGAGAGTGACTTTAGGTTGCTGGTAACTCCCTTGCCCATAGCGTGAGAGAAATTATGCTACAAGAGATCTAACACAGTTGTGGGACCCAGGGACAGGTTGTCCAAGTGGTTGACTTATCTTCTTAGGGTTTTGTTGATGATGTTGGATGTCTGTATGGTGTGTTTCTGTCGGTTACACTTCTTTTTTGTGACTTAGGAGGTTGAATCATATCATACTAGTCTCTAGTCACATGTTTACCCCAGTTGGACGGTTGCTCGGGTAGATGTGGGAGGAGGGCGTTATAGAAGGTTATAATGAAGAATCTGAAGGTAGCAGAGGATAAGCAGAAGATCTATTCATATCGGAAAATTTTGTTCAAGGATTTCCAAGTTGGGGAACATGTGTACTTATGCATCAAGCGAAAGAATAGCTCCTTACAGATTAGATCATGTGCCAAGATGGAACCATGGTTTTATGGACCCTTTAGTATTACTAAGAAGATTCCTCCAGTAGCTTATCGATTTTCATTGCCTCCGATAGTGAAATTCCATGATTTTTTCCATGTGTCACTACTTAAGAAGTATGTTAAAGATGATGATCATGTGATTGACTGGTCTGTATTGCACGTGGAACCAGAAAGGGAATTCCAGTCGAAGCCTCAGTGTCTATTACAGAAAAAGGTTCTCATGCTTAGGAAATGAGAAATCAAGTTGGTTAAAGTCAATGGAAGCACTTTGGGCCTGAGGAAGCTACATGGGAGATGGCGAATCAGATGAGGGCTATGCACCCTTCCTTGTTTACCAGTTGAGGAAAAGTAGTTTTGGTATGGTGTTTTGATATATGTATTTGGTACATGTTTGATGATGGTTTGGTATATGCACATCTGTATATGGATGAAATACCACCATGAAGCTCCAATAAGAGGTATGGGTGTCATGTAATTATGATGTTATGCTTGTTATGTTGTCATGTTGGTTTGCTTCTCAGCAAGGTGATCATTGGAAATACTACACAGAGCTAAGTTATAAATCTCCATGGGCAGTAAGTTTGTTTTTCAACAGTTTTATTGAGGTATAGGTGTGGTTGAACACCAAGGATGGGCCCCCAAGGGGGAGGGTTATGTAACAACACTGGTGAAAATTCCATGTAATAAAATTTAATAAATGAAAAAATAACAACCATAATTGATGGGACACTTATTCCAAGCTAAATGTTGGGAAAAACATCCTAGAGTGGGTGTTCATCGGTTTATTATTGCTAACGAAATTGACAAAGGAAATGGCTAAGGCTTTAGAAAGACAAAATGGCATTTTTGGCACATTTATTTATGAAAATAATGGAAATTAGGAGAAAAGGAAGGTGAAAGGTCACAGGTTGCATGTGAGGAGGAAAATGAAGGAAAATAATGGAAAATGAAGAAAATAGAGGCCTAATTGATAAAAAGGCTTTTGAGGATCAGTTTGTAACCTTTTTTCAATTCAGTTTCAGAGCTCTCTCATTATTCTCTCTCTCTCTCTCACTCTTGGACGCTTAATGTTTTCTTGGAGCACTTTGGCATTGGATCAAGAAAGGCAAAGAAGGCAAGAGGAAGCATAGATCAAGCAAGGAAGAGAAGGATCAAGAAGCTACAATAGTATTATGTGTAGGTAGTGATTTGCATGTGTATTTTCCTTGCTATATTTTGCATGCATGGTATTTCATGTGGTTCTTTTGTTGTTATGGCATGGGTTTTTCTAGGTGTGACAGTGCTTTCAGCCTAGCCTTTCCATTTCTTGATACCCATTGTGTGATGGGGTTATCATGTTTTGGTTGAGCTTGATTGCTGGATGGATTCTATGCTAAGTGAGGTGGATCTCTAAATGATAGAACACATGGCCTAGTTATCCCTGAACTAGACTATGGATCATGGTAAAGCCACTCGTCTAGTAACTAGGCAGCCAGACTGTGGGTTACATTAAAGCCAAGATTGTGTTGCCTCGGTGGGCCTAAGAATCCTTGCCATTGAATGGGAGGATATACAGTAAATCCAAGAGGTGAATTGCTCTCTGTTGGGCCTAGTAATCCTTGTTTGGGATATGCGGTAAATCCTGGAGAGTGGGTCCCATTTTAGTGCCTAGTGATCCGATGTGGATTGTAGTAAATCCTAAGAGACTAGGAGATAGGAAAATTCCTCAGAGCGTAGGTGGAGAAATCTGGTGGCTTCCATGTTTGTTTGGCCTAGTGATTGGGTGGATATCATGGTAAAGCCTATTATTACATGTTCATTATGTTGGCCTAGTGATCCAGGATGGATTACGGTAAAGTCTGCTTTTTATTGATGAGGGTGAGGTGGTTTACCCTCGAGATGCCCTGGTTTGTTCTTTTGTTTTGACATTCATCCTTGGAATATGGAACAGGGATGAATGACTAAAGAGAGATTTGGCTAAACCATTCTATGGTCGGGTGGAACATGGTTGTCCCATCCCCGGTTTGGATTTTTCATCATCAATATGAGGTTATTTATCCTTGTATTTCTATGAGTATTATACTAGTTCGTATGTGGATCATATGGTTGTGATTTCATTGGTATTTATGTTTCTATTTTGATGGTTATGTATATGTTTCATGACAGTGGCTATGTATGGCTCTCATCATATTTTTACTTGTAAATGAATGGATAATGTATCTATGACCTAAGAGGTGATAATGCAACAAATTATATGAGGTAACAATGTTTCTTAGCGATTCTCAGATAAGTAACCGGCCAACACTCCTCATTCCTATCAAACTTCTTACCTTTCCTCTACAATGATGTAAAAGGATAAGCAATATGCGAGAAGTTCTTGATGAACCTCCTATTATAGCTTGTCAACCCCATGAAATATCTCACCTCATCCACATTTGTAGGATCTACCCACTCCATGATGACCCTTGTCTTTTCTAGATCTACTGCAATGCCCTCCTTAGAGACAACATGCCCCAAGTAATGTACCTCAATCTGAAATAAACTGCACTTGTTGAGTTTAGCATACAACTGATGGTCTCTCAACAACCTCAACATTGTTACTAAATTCTCAACATGCTCTTCCTCATTTTTAGAATGTACAAATATATCATCAATGAATACAATAACAAACTTATTCAAGTATGGATGTAACACACTATTCATCAAGAACATAAAAATGCATGTATGATCGCTGCTAACTCAAGATCATGTGTCAGGTAGTTCTAATCGTGCTTGTTTAGTTTTCATGACTCATAACATACCACCTGTCAACGTTGCATAAGGAATCCACCAAGTCCCTTCTTGTAATCATTTGTGCATAGTAAAAACTCTTTGTCCAGATCCGCAATCTTTAACACTACAGCAGGTGTCAACAACTGCTTAAGCTGCTCAAATGTAACAACCTCCTCCCACATCTAGCTAAGTAGCCGACCAATCATGGTAAACATGTGATTGGAGGCTGCTATGATTGGATTCAACCTCCCATGTGACCTTAAGGAAGTGGAATCGACAGAAACATAACATATAGACATTCCACATCAGCTACATGACTTCCTAGGAACAATTCCAACCACTTAGGTAGCTAGCCCTTAAGTCCCATTGAAGGTTTTGACCACTTGACCTTTGGAAACTCTCATGCTATAGGACTGCCAACATCCAAGAGGCTATGGACACTCTCATGACAAGGCATGCCAACATCCAGAACTATTTTTCTCATTGTTGTGCAAGAGTCCCTGGGCTTTGAGCCACTTTTTCAGGCCCAAAGCCCAGGTCACTGCCCATAATTGAATGGGACCTTTAGAACATTAAGATAACAGGGAAACAATAATGCAAATGTAAATACTTGAACAAGCCCATAACTAGACCCCTACTAGCCACGATAGGCATTTCGTCAAACATATCACAAATATTTAATCTATAGGTGTAAACAACATATTTAAACATAGATATCTCATACTTATCTAAGAATTGCTAAGAGCCAATGTTCCCTCATATCATTTGTTGCATTTTCATCTATTAGGTCATAGATACATTGTCTATTCATTTTCAAGTAAAAACATGATGAGATCCACACATAGCCACTGTCATAAAACACATACATAACCAACATAATGGAAACATAAATACTAATGAAACCACATCCATATGATCCACATATAAACCAGTATAATACTCATAGAAATACAAGGAGAAATAACCTCATATTGATGATGCAAAATCCAAACTTGAGATGGGGCTACCATGTTCCACCTGACCATAGAATGGTTGAGCCAAATCTCTCTTCAGCCATTCATCCCTGTGCCATATTCCAAGCATGAATGTGGGACTCAAACCAAAAGAACCAACTAGAGAATCCTGAGGCTAAATCACCTCACCCTCATCAATTGAAACTAGGCTTTACCATAATCCATCCTAGATCACTAGGCAAAAATAATGAACATGTAATAACATGCTTTACCATGATCTCCACCCGGTTGCTAGGCTAAACAAGCATGGATGCCACTGGATTTCTCCAACTACACAATGAGGAATTTTCCTGTCTCCTAGTCTCTTAGACTTTTACGCAATCCACACCGAATCACTAGGCCCTAAACCGAGCCCCACTCTCCATGCTTTACCACGTATCCCAAACCTAGGATTATTATTTCCAACAGAGAGAAATCTACCTCTTGGCATTACTGTATATCCTTCCATTCACCGACAAGGATTCCTAGGCCCAGCTAGGAAACACAATCTTGGACTTACCATAACCCACATTCTGGTTCGGGTTACTAGGCCAGTGACTTTACATTGATCCAAAATTTGGTTTAGGGACCACTAAGCTATGTGCTCTATCATTCAGATATCCTCCTCACCCATATTTGAATCCATCCAAAAATCCAGCTCAACGAAAACATGAGAACCTTATCACACCATCACTATTGGTAATGGAAAGGCTAGGATTAAAATAATGTCGCACCTGAAAAAACCCATGCCGTAACAACAAAAGAACCACATGAAATACCATGCATGCCAAACCTAGCAAGGAAAATACAAATGAAAATTGATACCTGCAAAGAATATTATTGTAGCTTCTTTATCCTTCTCTTCCTTGCTTGATCTCTATTTCCTCTTTCCTTCTTTACCTTTCGTGATCGAATGCCAAAGTGCTCCAAGAAAACTCTAAGTGTCCAAGAGTGAGAGAGTGAGAGAGAGAGAGAGAGAGAGAATAATGAGGGAGCTCTAAATATAAACTGACAAAAGGTTACAAACAAATCCTAAGAAGCCTTTTTATCAATTAGGCATCTATTTTCTTCATTTTCCATTATTTTCCTTCATTTTCCTCCTCACATGCAACCTGTGACCTTTCACCTTCCTTTTCCCCTAATTTCCATTATTTTCATAAATAAATGTGCCAAAAATTCCATTTTGTCTTTCCAAAGCCTTAGCCATTGCCTTTGCCAATTTCCTTAGCAATAATAAATCGATGAGCACCCACATTAGGATGTTTTGCCCAACATTTAGCTTGGAATAAGCATCCCATCAACTATGGTTTTTATTTTTCATTTATTAACTCCGCAGAGGATCGTTACATAACCCTCCCCCTTGGGGGACACCATCCTTGGTGTTCAACCACACCTATACCTCAACAAAACTGCTGAAAAACAAACTAACTACCCATGGAGATTTATAACTTAGCTCGGTGTAGTATTTACAATGATCACCTTGCTGAGAAGAAAACCAACATGACAACATAACAACATGACAGCTATAATTACATGACACCCATACCTCTTATTGAAGCTTTATAACATAGCTCATGGTGGTATTTACATCCATATACATATGTAGATATACCAGAACATCACCAAAACATGTACCAAAAACATATAGCAAAGACATATACCAAAACACTATAACAAAACCGCTTTGCCTCAACTAGAAAACAATGAAGGATACATAGCCCGCATCTGATCTGCCATCTCTCATGTAGCTTCACTGAGCCCAAAGTGATTCCGCTACACTTAAACTTGCTTGATTGCTCGGATTTCGAGCATGAGCACATTTTTTTGCAATATACACTGAGGCTCAACTGTAATTCTCTATTGGTTCCACCTACAATATAGACCAGTGAATCATATGATGAGCATATTTAAGATACTTCTTAATCAATGACACATGGAACACATCATGTACTGATTCGGATTTAAACAGGAACGCAATAGATTATAGAGATAACCATAAATACAGAGATGCGATAACCATAAACAAAGAGATGTAGCGGAAATAATACTTCATTTCATTAATGGAAAATACCGAATGCTTACAACCAGAATTGGAAATAAACCAGCTAGGACGATGGTAGCTTATCTCTGAGAAGAGATGTGCGGCTACATGTCTCTGAACTATTCCGAACTTGAGTTACAATGAGGCTCGAAGGCCTATTTATTATTGAGAAACAATGGAAAACCTTTCACATTCCAAAGCCGACCCTTAGAAGATGAAACGCCAAATTGTGGGCCCCGTTTTGGGTAAATTGGTACATCAATTTCCCGGGGTCGTAACTTTGGCATACGATCTCCGCTTGACGCGTATGATAGCTCGTTAGAAAGATCTATCCGAGAACTACCACTTTGGGAAGGACAACATCGGTCCATGGACCGATGTTGCCCCCAGATTTCCCAAAAAACGTCGTTTAGGGCCTCAAAACGGCTCCGGAAGTTTAGGACAAGAAAAACTGCTAAAATAGTAAATTGTGCTACAAATACGGAAACTGAAAAACTAAAAGAGACAGTTGCGGGGGTCCAAATGGGATAGGTGGGTGGCCACCAACATCCACCTGGATCATTCCTCCCCCCTTAGGAAGCAATGGTCCCCATTACGTTGAGTTTCTCCATTTGCTGAACTTGTCTTGCAATCTCTGATGTGTCCAGTAATGGTGGGAAGCATGGTCGATGACAGTTCACATTGAACACTCTGTGCAAGCGAAGGAATGAAGGAATGCTGTGCTTCAAAGCATTATTGCCCATAGCCTTGGTACTGGTGTAAGGACCATGTCAGAGTGGTCGATGCTTTTGATGGGCTCTTGGAAGGTGTTCTTTCTGCAGATACAACTAGACTTTGTCGCCCACCTGAAACTTGTGTGGTACCCCTATGGGTGAGGAGAAGTTGTTCCTGTGTTTTGTCATGACTGTATCCCTTTGCTGCTACTGCTGCGTGGAGGAACCCTTTGTGGGGGTCATGGATGTAGCAACGATCTTCCCCTTACTTTGGGAGTGAACCAGACAGATGAATTTCCTGGTCTGGGAGATGAGCTTGTTGCTTTTCTTAGCAGTGATCAAAGAGGTGGCAGTAGGTGGGGCTACCTCCGGTATCCTGTATAATGAATCACCCAAAGAAATAACGAAAGCGCGAGGCCTTGACTCATACACAGCATGTCGCCTCCACAAGTATGGTTGGCCTAATAGTACATCACAAACATCCAGAGGTGTAACATCACACAATACCTCGTCTGTGAATGGTTTGATGCTGTAAGGAAGGCGGCGCTGCTGGCGAACTTTGAGATCTCATCCTTCATGAAGCCACCCGATACTGTACGGCTGTGGGTGTGGTGTAGTTGGTAGGCCCAATCGCTTCACGACCTCTATTGAAATAAGGTTCTTTTGGCTCCCGCTATCGACAATGAACTGTAGTGGGGAGCCCTTTACCCACATTTGGGAGGGGAAGAGACGCTCCTCCTCCTCTGGATCTTCAGGTTCATTTTTTTGGATCTTGGCAATAGCAATAGTGGCGTTGGGATCCGCATCAATGATCTGCTTCCCTTTGTCATTCCCCTTGACGGGTTCTGACTCAGAGTCGGAACATGCATCTGATTTAGAAACCTTTAGCTCAGCCACCAGTGACTGCTTGGCCCGAAACTCACTTGTGTTATGAGTGGGACTCTTGTGGAACGTACACCACTTTCCTGTGTCCTTCTTCGGCGTCATGGTGTTTTTCTTTTCTTTCGACGGGTTGTCTTGGGTCACCCCGCCTTGGCTTTGTCCTTTGAGCTTCGGATTTGCAGATCCAAAGTCTCGCTTCTTTTGTTTGAACTTTTGCTCGATTTTGACAGCGTATCGGTATGCCGTGCCGAGCGAGGAGATGTTCAAGAACTCTATCTCTTCCTGGATGTATCTATGTAGGCAGCCATGGTATTTGAGTACCAGATGCAGCTCAGAACCTTTGGTACCCAACTGTGTGCGAAGGGTATGAAAAATTTTTGTGAACTCCGGCACATCTTGGTCTCGTCCTTGCCGCAGTGTGGTCCATTTGATGTATTTGTCCTCATAGCTTTTGACAGGGTAGTAGTGCTCCTTGATGGCATCTCGGAATGAATCCCAAGTGGGTGCGGCTGAAAATAGCGAGCCTATAGTTTCATCCTTCTGCTCGCAGTAGGTTTCCCACCAGTCCTTGACGTGGGGGACTGCTTTGAGAAGAGCAAAAACAATCTTTTCCCGACTCGAAAATTCATGAACAGAAAAATAACCTTCTAGTAGATTTAATCATTTATCTATCGCATCTGCATCTATCTGACCCTCGAATATGGGGATTTCAAAATTAACTTGTACCTTAAAGGGCGTGGCATTTCCAGAGTAGTTGCTGGAAGCTGATGCGTCACCTCTAGGTAGCCGCTGAAGGATCTGCGCAAAGCTATCCATCATCGCGTTCCTTTGCCGCTCGAGGGCTTCTTCGAGCAGGATTTTGATAGGATCTCCTGCTCCCTCGTCTTTCTTCTCATCCGCCATGGGAGGCCGTCGGGATTTTCGAGGCTGGTCTTGCAAAGGTTCGACCAGTTCAAGCCCTAACTCCTTATATCCCGACCTCATTGGGGACATGCAAAGAAAAACAGAGAAAAACAGACTGCTCTGATACCACTGATCCGAATTTAAACAGGAACGCAATAGATTACAGAGATAACCATAAATACAGAGATGCGATAACCATAAATAAAGAGATGCAGCGGAAAGAATACTTCATTTCATTAATGGAAAATACCGAAATATGCTTACAACAAGAATTGGAAATAAACCAGCTAGGGTGATGGTAGCTTATCTCTGAGAAGAGATGTGCGGCTACATGCCTCTGAACCGTTCCAAAACTTGTGCTACAATGAGGCTCAAAGGCCTATTTATTATTGAGAAATAATGGATAACCCTTCACATTCCAAAACCGACCCTTAGAAGATGAAACGCCAAATTGTGGGCCCCGTTTTGGGTAAATTGGTACATCAATTTCCCGGGGTCGTAACTTTGGCATACGATCTCCGTTTGACGCGTATGATAGCTCGTTAGAAAGATCTATCCGAGAACTACCATTGCTGGAATGGGAAAGATTCCATGGACCCATGTTGCCCCCGGATTCCCCAAAAAACGTCGTTTAGGGCCTCAAAACGGCTCTGGAAGTTCAGGACCCGAAAATCTGCTAAAAATAGTAAGTTGTGCTACAATTAAGGAAACTAAAAATGCTGAAAGAGACAATTGTGGGGGTGCAAATGGGATAGGTGGGTGGCCACCAACATCCACCTGGATCATTCCTCCCCCCTTAGGAAGCAATGGTCCCCATTGCGTTGAGTTCCTCCATCTGCTGAACTTGTCCTGCAATCTCTGATGTGTCCAGTGATGGTGGGAAGCATGGTCGACGACGGTCCACATTGAACACTTGGTGCAGGCAAAGGAATGGAGGAATGATGTGCTCCAAATCATTGTTCCCCACAAGCTTGGTACTGCTGTAAGGACCATGTTGGAGTGGTTTGAGCTTCTGATGGGTTCTGGTAAGGCGTTCTTTCTGTCGATGCAACCAGAATTTGTTGCCCACCTGAAACTTGTGTGGTAC
>APFE030708193.1:10949-39813 GCA_000404065.3 Pinus taeda
TAAGACTCAGGATGATAATTATGAAATTTAACGATGTACTTCGAAGATGATACCATTGGTGTAAGTGATCAACTACCTAGTAGAAAGAAGTCAAAATGATTATTGAAAAATGATTGACACCTTGATGAAAACACATTGACGATGATAGCATGATATCATATGTTTGATGTACATATGGTTCTTATAGTGATAAGGTATCTATACGATAATAGCGATATGCATAGGAATTATGACATTTTGTCAAGGTATATTGACATTTTCATGTACTACTTGATGATAAGTATTTAATGTTCAATACTCATGACCGGATACGATATGCATAACGTGGCATATGAATTATGATGTTATAATATGAGGATTATTGAAATGTGGTTCATTTATGTTAACGCATGACATGTCTTGATATAATAATGTAATGGTATAACTGAAGCATGCGATAGTTCCATGCCATGCGTAAGCATGCAGTTCCTTGCAAGAGTTGGCACGTGGATTATTCCTATCATACTATGATGGTATGGTTAATGCATTGGATGCATGTTGAGATGTGATGATTCACACGACTCCAAAAATAGGCCAAGAGGGCCGGTTTATTTGATGATCTCGTGCGAGCCCATACGCACGAGGGAGAATAAGTAACACCATATGGGATGGGGACAAAAATCAATCAACACTACATATGCTAGTGGTTCCTTTGTCTTGTGTATAGCTCTTGATTGATAGCTCTTAAAGAGCTATGGGACCATCTTGAGAAGGCCAAGCGCCTGATGTTCCAGGCTTGGTGCCCGATGATTCCAAGCTTGGTGCTTGATGTTCCAGGCTAGGTGCCTGTTATTGGATTGGGATGCCGAAGTCTGGAAGGGATGTTAAGGACTTCGATGCCTGGGGCTGTGCACCTTAGTAGTTGTGGAGGGAGTGGGCCATCCTACGAGATGCCCGGGGTCATTGAGTATCGGACCGGATGCCTGCCTTGGGGCAGATGAGCTCACCGGATGCCTGCCTTGGGGCAGATGAGGTCTGAGTCAGGCGCGAGCCTTGGGGCCAACCTTGGACTAGGATACAGACTGGGTTATGCTTGTTCCTTGTGCCGAAAGTGGAAAAATGACAGAGCTTCCTTGAGTTTTCCCATGGTGTTGGGAACTTTCGATGCCTGCTGGTTATACTAGTTCAGCAGAGGGTGTTGGCAACATGAAGAAATAAAAATAAAAATAAATAATAAAAACTTAACTTTGGGACGAAGTTCCTTAAAGTGGGAGAGTATCTAACATTCCTCCCTTAATAATAAATAATAAATAATAAGAACTAATAAAAATAATACAAAAATAATAATAATAATAATAATAAAAATAATAATAAATAAACGACTTAATAAATAATAAATAATAATAACTAATAAAAATAATACAAAAATAATAAGTAATAATAAAAAATGAATAATAATAAATAAATCATAATAAAAATAACAAATAAAAAAATGATATTAAAAGAATAAGTAATAAAAATAAAAATAGTAATAACCATATTTAAAGCTCTAATAAAAGAAGGAAGTTACAAAAAGAAGGAAATAAAACAAGAAAGCTAAAAAATCAAAGGAAAGTAAAGAAAAGCAGCATGCAACCACATGGAGGGTGTGCATGTGGTTCCCCTTCCAATGTTTTGTTCTATTTAATGAATGTTGAGGAGGATGGGAGGGGTTCCACCATTCCAAGGTTCTATCTTTCATTCTCTTGGGAGAATGGTATACTAAGACTTAGGAATACTGGAAGTAGTCGTTGATTGAGGGCTCGGGGGTGGCCAGTTCTAGTAGAATCCTGCGCAATTGAGCCTACGGTTGGGAGGAGAGTCGTCCCCGAAACCCTGTTGTGGTAAGCCTATTTCTACCACAAGTAAGCTCAGGTAAGCGTTTAAATTTAATGTTAATAAGTTAATTAGATATCCATATTTTAGGGTTGTTACAGTATTCTTCTTCTTTCCTTGTGTCCTTCTACAAATGATTTCCAATAAGCCCTCCTCTTATTGTAAAATCTTCTTCAAATGAGAAAACCAAGACCCAAACCAAAGACCAAGTCCTCCCCCAAGCACCAAGTTCGCCCTCCAATAAGCCCTCCTAGGTCGAGGTCAGTGCAACCAAATAAGAATCAATTATGTCTTAACCAACTTCATGCTTCAACTTCGACCCGTAGCTTTGACCTACAACTTCGAATTACAACTTCATGCTTGTAGCATCTGTAGAAATCCTAATTGTGGCATGTTTCAACATTTTAAGAAGACTTCCATCAACCAAGCCTAGGTCTCCAAAGTCAAACTAGATCAAAATAGAGTATTCGGCTCTCATAAAACTTGGATTTGCAATTTCACCTCCTGGAACTTGTTGATAGGAGAGATAAAATTGGTGATGAATTGATTCCTATGCTAATTTTATTTATACACATATGGGGGGTTTAAATTTGTTCTTTTAGGCCAACTTGTCATTTCGTAGGCCGACTTGTGCTTGGAGGCTTCCATGACTTTCTAGGCTCAAAATAAATATCTTTTACATCTTACAACTTGCCTGAAATGGTCTTATATAAATGATAAATACTCTTTTTACTCAAGGAAAATATTATTTTGACGTGAAAAACCATACAAGCCTGAAGAACATGTATCACCTAGATAATCATCAAAATGGGGCATGAAATCATACTAGAAATAATATTTGTCTTTCTTTTTTTCTTTTTAAAATAAAATATACATAATGATTTGAATACATTGACAATTATGAAGACCAAAACTAGTTACATTTTCCAACAAAATGTCCTAGCTCCAGTGAGACGTGTTTCGTGGAAGGCATCATTTTTAATTTTGTTTGTAGTCTATGGTCCTATATTTTGGTTTATGAGATGTGATTTTGTCTTTGGTTTTACATTTCGTGGGCTATTTGTTGTTAGTGATAAGGCCATGGATAATGATAATTTTGGTGCTTATATGTATAGTGCCTCTTTGCAGACTTATGGGATTGGTAAACAAGCCAATTTATGTATTTTGACTAGATTGATGTGGTTTGGGAAGGGACCTACGGTATTTATGAAAACTTTTGTAAAGCCACATAAATCTTTTTTTGACCAATATAAATGCCTTAATTCACAATTTAAAAAAAAATAAAAATTTAAATAAAAAATCATAACTTATTATTTTATTAAATAACATTAATAACAATATGATGATTTTAGTATTGGGGGTTTTCGCAATGTATTATATTATATATTAATTTTGGGGATTCAACTACATTAAGTAAGTCATTCATCTATGACCATTTCCATGAGAGATTATATATCATTTTTTGGGATTTAGCTGCATTAAGTAAGTCATTCATCTATGACCATTTCCATGAGAAGTAGTCGTAACTGACTAATTTGTCATGATTTTTGAGTCCACTTAGCACTCATTGCATCGAGTGATGCTCACAAGGGTGAAGACGTGGGATTGAAACTAGTGAAATGAATCACATAGCGTCAATCATCACATCTGGGGCTTGCACTCGGTAACCAGGACTTCCTGGGAAGTCATCCATCCCAGATCGTCTCTCGCTCAAGCACAATTAACTATGGAGTTTCCTCATAGTCAAGCCCACTTAGCTTGCTACCCCATTTGCAAAACCTTAGCAAGTATTGACCCTCATGAACCATTCAAGTAGAGTTCCTTTCACTCTTTTGAATTAAGTATTGGGGGTTTTCACAATGGATTATATTAGATTTTGATGATTTTGAAGCTCTCTTAATATTTTTCCAATAAAGTTTTATCTTCTTAAGGTTTGATACACTATTTCCACTTAATAAATATAAGTCATGATCACTATATAAAAGAAAAAATTACCAAAAAAATCCCTAAATAATAAACCAATATATTGTATATTTTATATTGATAATAAACACCGAAACCATTACAAATATATATTGATTATAAATTTAATAGAAGTCTATACTTTAAATAATAACAACATTGGTCTAAAAATACATTTAATTAAGGTAAAAAATAAATTAAAATATATATAAAAATAAATAATTTTAATGCATTTTAAAATTATATAGCAAATAAAATTAACAATAAATTTTATTTAATTTAAGTAAATTATGTTAATTACTTAAACGCCAATTATGTTATGGTGTAAGTGGGACCTAGAAATCATCATATTATATAACTTGAATTTAATTCTTTATTAAAATATATGCAACATGTTTAAATTTAAATGGGAAGCATCATTTAACCATTCGAAGTGGTGGTCAAGGTTTTTTAGATCTAGGTCATATATATAATAATTAAATTATTTAGATATTGTTACAAATTAAACCGTGGGATGATTATAAGAACTGTATCAAAGGGTTCCCGTTGGAGGATAAAGAACTTTTATTTGGATAGATTATAACTATCTCCCAATCCGACCACGCTCCATCGAACTAGTGAAAATTATATGGGGACAGATGCCACAGATATATAGTTGGAGTTTGAAAATCACAATATGTTACATTTATGACCCATTGAGTAGAAGAAATTGGTTGAAGAGTGAAGTGGAAGGGCTCTCTGTGTGCACTATGTGAAGAGGTTTTCTGTTACACCAAAACTCGTAGGTGTTGGTAAATGTTCCAAACCAGTAATTAGGATCCCTATTGTCACGCCCCCAATTCTTTTTTCGTTAATTGGCCGGGGTGCGGCACTGCCTAAGTAGTTAACATATTCCATTGTTAAGTTACTTTATGAACTATGCCTTAACGTTCATATTTATTCATGAATAACATAACATTAATGTGCGGAATCCATTAACATTATAATATCGACATCAACATCCATAAAACAACAAAAGGAATACATTCATATCCAATAAGAATATTTTATTATATATGTGAAGAGTTTTACAATTGACCGGGAGCTACGCTCCATGGGTGTTATATCCACATCGGGCGCCCACCTCGTGCACACCTGCATGGTAGTCTCACCCTTCGTTTCAACACACAAGACTTTTCCGAGTTTAGGTGGGCGTACCCATGCATGACCCTCACCCAACTTACAAACAAACCCATGTAACGTTCGACTGGTGGGCACCCACACATGCCCTCCACCTGTGGTCGCCCTCGAATGGTGGTCGGGCGCCTTCGTGCGCCCTCCACCTACACCTCAACCGATCACCAAAATCATGCCCAAAGCTTCATGTAGCCTTGCCCTATGAGCAGGCGCATAGACCTGCGCCTCGGTACAACTCCGTTACACCTTCCTTCGCACCTTTCGCTTGATGAGCGATGTCCGAATGTGTTGCCTTTGCCAAGGCTCACCCTCCATAGTTATATGATGGCCAGTGGAGGTCGTGCCACCCGACCGGCCCTCCATTCGTCCTCCCAACTGATGTGTCTGTTTGCAAATCCTACCTGAAGTGCAGGTCGGCCCACCCATGGCATGAGACCGCACCACCTCGTCTCGCCCATTTGCTGACTTTGCTCGGTCAGCCCACGGTGCAAGTTGTCAGCTTTCCCATATATATAAACAAGGCAACCAACTCGTGCACAACACTTGTCTTGCCCTCGGTCACCTTTAGCTCATGCATTTCATCACTTTGTTTGGTGGGTGGGCACGCCCAGGTGACTTGCAAGTTGCAGGGCATTACATCCCCCCGCACCCGAAATCATTATCACCCTCGACAATCCTGATCTCCTCAGCAGTTTCCTATCATACTTCTCAATCTTCTTTTTCCATCTCCAAAGTGAGTCCTCCAGTGCATTCTTCCATCTAACAAGAAATTCCCATTTCATGTGATAACCAATCCCTGTAGTTCTAAAGATCAGAATCTTCTCCAACTCTAAATCTGCCTTGTCCATAATCTTGGCTGGTCCTCTTGGAAGTTCAACTCTCTCTGGATGATCAACATCAAGTCTACATATTTTCAACTGACTCATGTGAAAAATTGGATGCTTCATGTGCATATAATGTGGAAGCTCCAGCTCATAAGCAACTTCCCCCACTATCTTCTTCACTCGGAATGATCCCTCATACTTCTGTGTCAGTTTACTCACAGTCCCATTAGGTGGCTGAAACTGATCCCCAGTAATCCTAAGAAACATCATACTCCCACACTGAAGTGTACATCCTGTTTTCCTCTGTATGCCATTTCTTCATTCTCCTTGCAACTTCGTGCTAGCACAACCGTGCCAACTCTAAGGTCTTATCCCAAGCCTTCATGAGTTTCTTCACATGAGGACTTCTAAAAAAACCTCCTGTCACTATGGTATGCAGTGTGACTGCCATCTGTCTATTCAGTAACTCAAATGGACTGTACCCCATCGTAGAACTCTATTGAATGTTGTAGCTGAACTAAGCAATATCCAAGAGTTCCAGCCAATTCTTATAATCAGTCGTCACATAATATCTCAAGTAATCCTCCAGCAATGCATTGATCCTCTCGGTCTATCCATCTGTCTACAGATGTTAACTCGAACTCATCAACAATTCTGTCCCGACTAACTTGAACAATGTGGTCCAAAATATGCCTGTAAATCGCGGATCTCAATCTGACATGATGCTTAATGGCATCCCCCAATACTTAACTATGTTCTTAAAGAACAACTCCGCAGTCTGCTCGGCTCCACAAGGCATCTTTGTTGGAACAAAGACAACATACATGGAAAAACGATCAACCACAACCATAATATCATTATATACTTATACCTGTGGCAACTGAGTGATGAAGTCCATTGAGACACTCATCCATGGTCTCCCAGGAAATGGTAAAGGCTGCAACAGACGTCCTTGCCTCTGATTATCTGATTTGTCCCACTGACAAATGATGCATGTATGTACATACTCCTCTACATCCTCCCACATCTTTTCCCAAAAGAATCCTCTCTCCAACAATGCCAAAGAACGACGCTGCCCTAGGTGGCCAACCCATGGTGAGTTGTGGAAATCCTTCAAAAGGTGCCTCCTGAGTCCAGATGACTTTCGAACATAGAGTCGGTTTCCAAAGAATAAGAATCCATCTCAGAGAAAGAACTTTCATGTCTTCCCCTCCTTTATCTGCTTCACTATATTCTGCGCCTGACTATCGGTCTCAACACTTTCCTTGAGCTTATTCTGCATCTCTTCTGACATCTGAACTCAACTCCTACTCCTTGTTGCTTGGTCTTCTCCTTCCAATGTTGCAAGTTGTCCCTTCCTACTAAGGGCATCTGCTACCGCATTGTATCTTCTCGGTCTATACTCGATAGTCATGTCGAGTTCTGCCAAGAATTCCTACCAACGAGCTTGCTTCTAGAAAGCTTCGGTTGTGATGCAAAATAACTTGCCGTAATGTTGTTAGTCTTGACAACAAATGACTTCCTAATCAGGTAATGCCTCCACACATAAAGATAGTGAATGATTGCAGTCATCTCCTTCTCATGGACCAGATACCTTCTCTCTCTATCTTGCAACTTCCGACTCTCGTACGCCACCAGATGCCCATCCTACATAAGAACCCCTCCTATGGTAAAATCTGAAGCATCTGTGTGTACCTCAAATGGTCTCTTGAAGTTAGGTAACTTCAATATCGGTGTTGTAACCATCCTCCTCTTCAAGTCATCAAATGCCTCTCGACATTTATTCATCCAACTCCATCTCTTGTCTTTCTTCAATAGGTATGTCAGTGATGATTTTACCTTGGAGTACCCCTCTACAAACTTCCGTTGCTATTTGGTCATGCCCAAAAACACCCTCATCTCATGGACATTGTTTGGTTCAACCCAGTCCTTGATCGCCTCGACTCTACTCGGCTCCATCCGTATGTACCCTTGACCAACTATATGTCCATGGAACGAAATTCGGTCTGAGTGAACACACACTTAGACTTCTTCAAGTACAATTGATTTTCCCTTAATACCTAAAACACCATCACCAAGTGCTTCTTATGATCCTCCATGTTGTCACTATACACCACTATATCGTCCAAGTACACTACTATGAACGAATCCAAGTATGGTCGTAGGACATCATTCATTAAAGTGAAAAACGTAGCAGGAGTGTTGCACAACCTGAATGGCATAATAAAGAATTCAAAACTACCATACCTTGTTACTATCATGGTCTTCTTCTCATCTCCTTCAGCTATCCGCACCTGATAATACCCATGCCTCATGTCCAGCTTGGAAAACACTCGGGCTTTCGCAAGCTTGTCAAAGCAATCACCAGCCAATGGCAAAAGGATACATGTTCCTTACCGTCTGCTTGTTCAATGCACGGTAATCACAGCACATCCGTAGCTCTTTCGAATCCTTCTTCCGCTAGAACAATACCAAAGCTCCATAAGGGGACCTTGAAGGTCTGATGAAACCTACATCAGCTAACCCCTTTAATTGTCATTTCAATTCCTCCAACTCAGGTCCTGACAATCGATAAGGTGCTTTAGCTGGAGGTTGCTTTCCTGGCTCAAGCTCAATGCTATGGTCCAATGCACGCCTTGGTGGAAGCTTCTTTGGCAGCTCATTAGGCATCAAATCTGCATATTTGGCCAGTACCTCAGAAATCTCGGTTGGAACAGGCATCCCCACTCCATCACCTTCCACTCCTTTGAACATCACTGCATATGTCTCCATATCTGACTCCTTCATAGCGTTGTCGAAAGTTAGTGCAGAAACATGCTACACCTTGACTTCCCTTCTTTACTTATGAGTGGGAAAAGTCCAAGTTTGTGACTGTCCAACTAGCACCACCTCATCACAAAAGGGGACAACAATTTCCTTATTGCCCTTTAAGAAATCTTACCCAAATATCATATCAAAGTCGTTCATCTCCATCACTGTGAAGTTCAACTGACCCTTCCAGTCTTTTATCTGTACAAGCACTTCGTGTGCCAAACTCGCCACTTTAGCTCTAGAGTTCACCGTATTCACTTCCACATTTGTTGGGAAGATCATCAGTCCAACCTCTTTTGCTAACCGTGTTGTCATGAAGTTGTGAGTGGCCCCCATGTCTACCAGAGCTTGAATGGTCTTGCCATGAACTATCAAGTCCATGAAACCCAGACTGTTCATCCATGATTTCTCCATAACTTTTCCCTTCATACATGTTTATTCCCTGTATTCACTAAGCTTCTTCAACCTTGAATCAGCTTTGATACCACCTGTCACACCCCCAATTCTTTTTTCGTTAATTGGTCGGGGTGTGACACCACCTAAATAGTTAACATGTTCCATTGTTAAGTTACTTTATGAACTACACCTTAACATTTATATTTATTCATGCATAAGATAAAATTAATGTGTAGAATCTATTAACATTATAATATCAACATCAACATCCATAAAACAGTAGAAGGAACACACTCATATGCAATAAGAATCTTTTATTATATATGTGAAGAGTTTTACAATTGACCGAGAGCCAAGCTCCACCAGTGTTATACCCAAGTCGGGCGCCACCTCATGCACACCTACACGGTGGTCTCACCCTTCGTTTCAACATACAAGACTTTGCCGAGTTTAGGTGAGCGTGTCCGTGCATGACCCTCACCCAACTTACAAACAAACCCATGTAACGTTCTGCGGGCGGGCGCCGACACACACCCTCCACCCGTGGTCGCCTTCGAACAGTGGGCGGGTGCCTTCATACGCCCTCCACCCGCGCCTTAGCCGATCACCAAACTCGTGCCCAAAGCTTCATGTAGACTTGCCCAGCAAGCAGGCACATATACCTGTGCCTCACTGTAGCTCCATGACACCTTCCTTCGCACCTTTCACTTGATGAGCGATGTCCGAATGTGTTCCCTTTGCCAAGGCTTGCCCTCCATACTTATACAGTGGCCAGTGGAGGTCGTGCCACCCGGCCAACCCTCCATTCATCCTCCCAATCAATGCGTCCATTTGAAATCCTTCCCGAAGTGCAGGTTGACCCACCTATGGCACGGGACCGCCCCACCTCGTCTCGCCCATTTGCTAACTTTTCCCAGTCGGCCAACTGTGCAAGTTGCCAACTCGCCTGTGTATATAAACAAAGCAACCAACTCGTCCACAACACTTGTCTCACCCTCGATCGCCTTTAGCTCGCATGTTTCATCACTTTGTTTGGTGGGTGGGCGCACTCAAGCGACTCGCAAGCCGCAGGGCGTTACACCCAGGGTGGAAATTATGGATTCCATAGAGGTGCGGTGATTCTTCCAACACCCCCCCTCAAATGCGACTTAGGGGAATCGAACCTCGGTCTAGGCTCTGATACCATGAAGAGGTTTTCTGTTACACCAAAACCCGCAGGCTTTGGTAAACATTCCAGGCTCTCATACCATGAAGAGGTTTTCTGTTATACCAAAACCCACAGGTTTTGGTAAACATTCTAGGCTCTAATACCATGAAGAGGTTTTCCGTTACACCAAAACCCGCAGGTTTTGGTAAACGTTCCAAACCAGTAACTAGGAACCCCCACAGGTTTTGGTAAACATTCTAGGCTCTGATACCATGTAGAGGTTTTCCTTTACACCAAAACCCACATGTTTTGGTAAACATTCCAAACCAGTAACTAGGATCCCCAAGGTGGAAATTAAGGATTCCATAGAGGTGCAGTGATTCTTCCAACACCCCCCTCAAACGCAATTTGGGGGAATCGAACCTAGGTCCAACCTCTGATACCATGAAGAGGTTTTCCGTTACACCAAAACCTGCAGGTGTTGGTAAATGTTCCAAACCAGTAACTAGGATCCCCAAGGTGGAAATTATAATCCCCACAGTGGAAATTACAGATTTCGTAGTAACTAGGATCCCAGGGTGGAAATTACGGATTTCATAGAGATGCAGTGATTCTTCCAACACTATGTTGTGTGTTGTCTGTCTTCATGTCTATGTGTGTATTTTATGGTTGAATCTGTTATATCTATGAAAGAGGGTAGAAGAGACTCGTTAGTATATTTTATGTTTGGCCGTTTGCATGTCCTCTCCACTACGCAAACTGGTTAGTTTTGGTTTAGTTAAAGACTGTTGTTCAAAACTATGAGTCGATTTGTCAGCTATTCACCATCAACGATATTTGTCTAGCATTTTCTTAGAATTATGTTTATGATGAAAAATGTAATAGTTCAGATTTTGGTTTCCTTTAGATATATTATAAAAAATTATGCCAGGTTTTTTTGCATTATAGAAAATTTAAAAGCAGGTAGGTTTTCCTTCCTTTTTCTTAAATTCTTGAAATAACGAGAAGAGACTAGAGAGTGCACATTTTCCTCTTTAATTTAATTTTTTAAATATTGATAAGAATTTAACATTTTAATAGCTGCGTTTAGAGCTTTATTGAATTTAATAGCGTTGTATTGGTTTAATGATAAATGCGCAATCTCAACCGCTCTCGTGAACGAGAAGATGCCTGAATTATAAATGTGGTCTATTGCATCACGCAGGGCTTGAAATAATTACGTATATAATCACTTTTTAATGTGAATATCGGTTAAATTAGTTCTCCAGATGCTATTTAAAGGGTTTCATAAAATAGAGATCTAAATATCACGCTTGTTCTTCATTTATGAGACATAGTCTGTGCTTCTGCTTTGAATATTAGCATGCAATTATCCACAAATTGGTCATAAAAAAGACATAGAGTGCCCTTCTGCTTTGAATCTACAAACTGGTCATAAAAAAGCACGCTGCATTGTTATGCTGGTTTGAAATAAGCAGATTGGTTTTGAAGGTTTCATTGTCTTCTGTCCCTGGCAGGTATCTTGTTACAATTACCATGAATTTTTAATTGTGGTCTCATGTCCATTTTAACTTGAATTCTTGAAAACGATCATACCTGTTTTTTCAAAAGAGCAGCCTAAACTTGTATATTACGCGGCTAAGCTTGTACGCCTTCTATCTGATATTGAATTTCTCTACGCAACGGGTGGCCTCTTCCGCAGACCATTGCGGCGGCGCGATGCTCAACAATTCCATGAAGAAGAGGGGAGCAGCAATTCTGACGTCGCCGGAGTTGGACGGAAACTTGCCATTACAGAAGAAGCCGTTATCTCCCGAGTTATGCGAATTATAACGGCGGTTATCACTGATACGCGAATTTTCATTCGATGTGCGAGTTATCAACATTTTAAAGCGATCTGTCAAATGATACGCGAGGTATCACCAATTGCGATGTATTTTGTCAACGGATACGCTGATTATCACTCAAGGATAAGCGCGCGATTACGCTGATATGCCATCGTTTTCATATGATATACGAGCGTTTACGCGAGGTCTCTGCCGTTTATCCGATCGATATCATATGAATATGCGAGTAACCACCGTCGAATATGAACAATCCGACCCGTTATGCGAGCTATAACGGCCGTTATGCGAATTATCATAAGGGTTACGCCACATATCACTGAATACGCGAGTTATCAAGAGATACACGAATTGTCAGCTGATAGTCTAGTTATCACCACCTGATATGCAGATCATTATCGTCATATCCAGAGTTTTCTCGGGTTTTACCGAAATTAATTTATATATATATTTAAATTGAGAACGTTACGACTTACCCAAGTTCGATTCTCATCGCGTTCTGGTTCAGGCGCTGTAAAATCATTTTCAGAAATTGCTGAAGCGCCACATAGCAGGAGATCTGACCATTCCAGGCATTAAAAAACAATGGTGAGTGTTTGTTTGACTCGTAGCTAAATAACAACAACATCCTTCACAGTTACTGTGACTGCGAGCCTGATATTCTCTCTGGCCATTTCGAGATCAATGAAGGACCGTTTAGAGGAAAAAGTATGAATGGCGCCATGGGGTTTGAGCTTTTAGGCCAGCGAATTTGGTCTCCGAGGAAAAAGAATTTTGGTCTCTGATGAAAAAGATTTTTCCTCTGTCATGGCGGAATTTATGATCCCAACTATAATTCCTCCGTGAGGAAGAGGAATTTACATCAATACTTTTTTTTTATGACTATGGAGTGGGAGCAAGTTGTCAAGCCGTCTGTGATCACTTGTATAGTCCAAAATATTATGGCAAACTATACCAAAATATTATGGCACAGCCAAATTTTTCCTTTTTAAAGAAATTGATGAGCACAGCCAATTTTTGCGATCAAGGGATTTGAAACTCCGGCCGAGGTGGGCAGTTGGCTGGCTCTAATATCTATGGCAGCAGTTAATGTTCATTGGATTATAGGATGGGTATAATTTTTTCATTACTGTTAATTAGTTTTTGCGGTATGTATGTATTTCATTCCGAAAAATAATAAGTAAATTGTCTGATTATGATTGATTACATAGATTTGAGTTTATATAGTGTTCTCATAATTTTATTATGCCTTTTAAAAGTGTCTTTAAATTATGTTTTCATGACTCAGAGTTAAGATCTTCTATGACGCAGGATTTGCGTACTTTTCGGCCGGCTATGCAGATTACCACTGCGGGATACGCGATTTTTCACAGTCGACATTACCGAAATTATTTTACATATATATATTTTTAAACTTCGATTCTCATCCCGTGGAATCATTTTCGGAAATTGCTGAAGCGCCACATAGCAGATTCCAGGGTTTGAAAAGACAAGGGGGAGTGTCTGTTTGACTCACTTCTCAGCAAATATAGCTTTGCCCGCACTCTATGTTGTGAATGTCGCGAAATGTTTTATTATTTGGAATGGGCTGCCACCTCTTAATCACCACCCAACTCATCTCATGGAAGATGCATGAAAATCCATGGAATCAAATTACCTATTATTCACAAACAAATTCCAGGAGCCGAAACGTTTGATGTGGCCTCAATAGCTTAATTGAACAAATCGACATCAAATATAAAATTACTTTGGACGATGCGCAACCTACAGCAAGTGGGTGGTTATTGCTAGCTATATTGCTCCGCCGGGCCCCAATGTACGGAGTGCTTGAACCATCCAGCAAACGGATCTGATAGGAGACGAATTACGGATTCAACTTTTCTTCAAAATAATGTTACTGACAAGATATTAACCCACCCCTCCAACTCACCCCTTCCTAATAGCTTAAAGATGAGAAATAACGAATTTACTTAAATTAGTTGGGTTATTTTAATAGAAATGTTACTAACAAGATATTAACCCACCCCTCCAACTCACCCCTTCCTAATAGCTTAAATATGAGAAATAACGAATCTACTTAAATTAGTTGGGTTATTTTCATAGTTTAGAAATACTTTATTTGCATTTATAACAAATTTATTTAAATTGGTTGGGTTATTTTCCTAGTTTAGAAATAGTTTATTTGATTCTTTTAATAGTTATTCTATAGTAAAAAAAAATTGTAATAATATGTTATATTTTTGATATAGTTAATTTTGTGTGTAAATTTTTTTATATTTAAAAGATTAATTTTAGTCAATTCTTCACTATTAATGATTTTTATAGTTATATCTTTTTTTTAAGGATTAAAGGTTTAACGGGTGGTTTCGTTTGGAATGTTTTGGTTTAGTATTATTTTTTTAGTAGTTTTCACTTTAATTCTTTCTCTTATGTATTATTACAATTACAGCTTTACATGTAGTGTTATGGGTTGAATTTCTTTTAACAATGTAATATATGTTTCAAATATTCAAGTGAAGAATCTATATTAAAGGTGTTTTGTGGAGGCTGAATCTGATTTCACATGACCAACAGCCAAATAATGGACCTTCATTTTTAACTTAAAATCAAACACATTTTAAAAAAATCACAAAATATTATTCCTAATTTTGAAATGCAATTTATTAATTTAGTATCTTTAATATTTTAACTTAATAATAAAATTACATTTTGGGAGAACAAACTAAGCAAATACAAATATCCAATTATGTGTATTCTTAAAATAGTTGAATATGCCCCCCTACCCCACACACACACACATACACATATTAAAATGGTTGTGGAGACAATCTGATTTCACATGACCAACAGTCAAATAATAGACGTTCATTTTTAACTTAAAATCAATAAAATCAGAAAATATTATTCTTCATTTTTAATGCAATTTACTAATTTAGTATCTTTAGTATTTTAACATAATAATAAAATTACATTTTGGGAGAACATACTAAGCAAATACAAATATCCAATATATCCAATTATGTGTATTCTTAAAATGGTTGAATATGGCACCCCTCCCCCCCACACACATATATACATATTAAACATTCAAAGTATCTTTATCAAATAATACACCAAATTTCAGTTAACACTAATTTGAATGACATCATTATTAATATTATATTAAATATTAGTAATTGTTATGCAATTAATGTTATAACTAAAATCACATTGGTTCCACGTGTTTTTTTTGTTGTTGCAAAAATTGGTCAAAGATGAACATTCAATCATATTTGCAAATAAATAATAAAGTTACACATGGGAGAACTTGCTAAGCAAATACAAATCTCCAATTGTATATTCTTAAAATGGGTGAACATGCTAAGCATATACGTTTTTGATAATTTTTTGTTCTTGATTGATGAAGAACATGAAATAATATGTGATGACTTCAATGGTTTCTATAAGTATTAAATAATATGCATAAGAAAAAAAAGGTCTTCATTACGCATTTCAAATTGGAGCCTAACCATCTAATATATGTCATAAATAGTTGGTTAGTATTTTTCAAAGTTCAATAATTAAACTAAGCTACAGGGAACGCTAGCTATGCGGTTTAAAACTTTCTTTTCATTTTTACAAAATGACGTTGATAGCCATATTATTTTGGAATTTTGGTTTGTCAATTTTTCATTTGATTATCAATAATTATTTTGTGGATGGTATGATTTATTGCCGGTGCAATATTCTAAAATACTCTTATTAGTATACATAAATCAAAGGTTGAGTTTTATAGCAAGTGCATTTATACATATTCCTTATCCTTTAATTAAATTTTCATATGAAATGAGTTATGGACTTTTAGACATGAGGTATTGATAAGCCATGATACTAGCCCATAGCATATTAATTTTTTTTATGAATGAATGTTGCATGAGAGCTTAGCACCTACCCAATAATTGAAATTATATAAGTAAGTAAATAAGTAATGAATAATAAGTATTCTTTAGAACAAAAAGATACTCATAAAATGTTTCCAAAAAAAAAGAGAAGAAAATAGAGTTAAATATTAAATGAGATTCTATTTTATTTTGCAAATATTTGTTATTAATTATATATTTGTGTGTGTGTGTGTCGGGGGAGAGGGGGGGGAGGGATGGAGGGGTGGCGGGGGATAAGGTATATAGATTATTGTTATTTTTATTGAATTTTAAATTTATTTTCATTTTTTTATTATATATTACTTAAATACTAATGAAATTATATTTGTTTATGGGGTAGTGTAATTGGCAATGACATGTCATGGAAATTGTGAGATTTTAGGTTGAAATCCCATTTTTCAGAGCATATATAATTTACAAGGGTGAAAAAGATAAGTGATATGATAGTTTGCTTAATATAACTAAGTTTGAGATTTTATAATGGGAGTTATAAAGCTTTTTTTCATTTCCTTTTTGGATAGGGAAAGTGTGTGGATAAACTTTCTCAAGTGCTTTGGAGGAGGGAAACAAGGGCACATAACCATTGTAACTACCATTGCATGATGTAATCCAATTCCCTATCTTCAACGTTTTCAATTCGTTGGAACAAAATGGATTCACATTGGTTGTGCATTCCATGGTGTCATAGGTGATAGGTTTACACACATTACCAATGATTAGATTGAAACCACTAAAAATGGAAGATTGTAACCTCTCTCCAATGTAAATAGAGTGCATGTTTGGATTTTCTATTCATCCTAGAAAGTTCAAAAGCTACTTTTGTTATTCTGCTAACATTTATATTTTTGTCATTGCGGTAAAGTATTCCTCCACAATCACTAGTTTCATAGCTTCCGAGACCTTGGAAATTGAAATGCAATCAATATTCCCCCAAATGTATCTTGACTAAAACAAAACTTTGCTCCATAAATATGACTCCTTCTCACACCTTCGTCAGGTTAAGAAGGCGGTGATTAGTTTACCCCAATATCGTACGCCACATAGGAAATTACAAATGTTCACTAGGTGAATTGTCTTATTACACACTAGTGATTGTTTTGCTCCTTCAGATTGCATTGATGCAGAAAAACTAAATTAACAAAATGACAATAAAAAAACTGCCTAACATTTCCAATAACACAATCATTAGAAACAATTGAATTTGAGAATGAAAATATTACCTAGAGTGCACATACAAAAAAAATACATTAATGTACCAAGAAATATAGATGTCCATGTTATCGTTTCTAACTAGTGGCTATTTTGACTTGCAACCATTTTGTGTGACTATTGGTAACAATAATCCTGATAATGGTTCCCAACTTTGGTAACAAATACTTCACGGATTACTTTAAATTTGCTCAATTTCATATATGGTCAATCACATTCTCTCATGACGATTTTATAAGATAAGCTACTATTAATGAACGCTTTATTTTTATTCGCTAGAGCATACAAATAATTGAAGATATTTGGAAGGAAATGAACAGAAATAAAAATAATAGTCCCAATTGAGTGTGAAATCCTTACACTATGCACCATAGTGGAACTGCGCCCTAACATTGCTCCCCTCGAGTAGTGCCTCATAAGACTCAAACACATTGATGAAAATGGATGAGCCTCTCCCCATCATAATGAAGTTACCAAGAAATTATCCAAAGCCTCCAACTACACTATAGCCCCCCACTCATTCCATGAGGGAGATATAGTATTATGTTATGATGTCTCTAATGAAGCTTAGGGTTAAGGAATCTTGAAACGTTGTGGAAGGGACCCTATATATTCTAGAATTGTCTCCTCAAAGGAGTATACAACTTGAGTGATCCAGATGGAAAATGTCTCAAAGACCTTGTTAATCAGCTCTATCTCAAAAAAATGTGCTCATAATGAATCACCCTATATCTCCCTACATTACCGTGTTGTACATATTTTACAATATTTGTATGTTGATAACCTCTTTATCATGTATTATAATCTCTACTCATTTAATTGTGTGACGGATGGACTAATCACTAACTTACTTCATTGAATTTTTTGGTGGCACTTCTCGATGGTTGCAAAACATAACTTTGGTATCCTAGGCTATTTACATCCTTGATAAAACCACTCTCCATAGAAATAGAGTTTGTTTCCAGTCATCTATCAGTAACCAACATGAATACAATGCTAACATTGGGCTCTTGGCTGATGCCACACACCTTTCCAATTCCCACACGCATTCATTAATTGATTCCCAGCATGTCATTGCACAACTACATCACACATTCCAAATTGGTGATCCTCACTCATTTTGTAAGTACCATCATGTTAAATTGTTAGTATGGATATTTAATCATTTTACTTTCTCACACAGGCCAAGACATAAGAACCATGACATCAATAAAATAGAAATCACATTCCAAACTAGCAAGCATAACATTAACCATATAAGGCTCATTTAGAAGCATGTCAAACATACACAGCATAATAAATATCCATCACATCATACATATCATCACATCAATAAGACACAGTATGAGAGCTCAAAATATCATATGTATATGTGTGTGTCTGTGTCAAATATATAATTTACATACATTAAGGTGCTCTTAGCACTTAAAAATAGGCCATAGTGAAAAAGTGGGGAAATCCTCATAATGGATGTTGCCCCTAGTACATATGTCAATATGACATCTAGGGAGGAGCTAGTGTTGGAGAAAAACCCCATTTCCCTCTACCACCAACAAGAGACTCATGAGGCTCCTCAAAGTTAAAAACTAGTATCAGTCAAGTTGTCACTTTCACCACTACTGCCCTTTCCAATATTGACTACCAATCATTATGCATGTCACCTATGTCCTCACCTAGCATGGCCCATTCAGCCTCTACGATCCCCAGAAAAATCATCAATATCCAATGGTGCACATCAATTTCCCTCACCTCAAGGCAAAATACTCAATCTTGCATATCACGTTTCTCCTCACGAAGCTCTGCTTAGGCCCCCTCTTCCTTGGGGTGGGAACTATCCCTACATGAAATTCATCATGTTGTTGTGGTATCTGGTGCCACTTTAGTTCCCCCTTAGCAATTCGAACCTACCCAATATACAATGCTACTTGTGTATGATCATCGCCATGAGGTTGATCTCATATAGTTAATATTTCTCAACCGCAAGGTCCCATATCTACAAACACAAAGAAATCTACTATCAGTTTCATCACATAAAAATATAATGAAAAAGGTACCAAAGAACATAAATAACATAACAAATCAAACAAAATACATACCTAAGGGACCCCATCTAACACCTAAGGGATGACCCGTGTCAGGGTCATCATGAAAATCCATGCCAACATTGAATATATATGAAGCGAAAATCACTTGTGAACCACAAGCGAATAAAACATTGTCCCTTTGCACATACTCTAATGGGAATGACATGAAACAATGCATCATTTTCTGAAATTTGAATGCCACAACTTCCCCCTAAAATAAATTTCCTCTCGAGCCTTCAATACAAGAAATCATCCGAAACGACAATTGATTCCTCTCACATGATTGAAAATGTGCTAAATCTCTATGGGAGGCGTCTCACTCTACTCCATGACTTCAGACTTGAATCCTAGACTCTTCCTCTCTGCTTTTCACCCTCCATCCATCCCATGAATCAAATCATACGATTCAATGAAAGGAGGGAATTCTATTCTTTAAAGATGCCATGATATGTACATGTGTTTTCTTGTGGAAACCATGCAGTCTTCTCCTATAGATTGTAAGGAAATTGAGACCACCATATTGAGAACTCTTGCAAATCTCCCCATTCTATTTTGTGAGATAATAAATTTTTCACTTTTAATGGCCTCAAAATTTTCATCTTGAATCAATGAAGCTTGCAACTAGGATTTACACTTTGGACATGTAGTCTACAGAGAGACATCAATAGGAACGTGTTTATGCTTTATGATCTTTGTAGTCAACCCTTCTGGACAAAAATTGAGGTAGAACCATCCCATCAACCTATTTAATTTTTCCTCAAACCTCATGCTATCAGAAAAGTCAATTTTGATGTTTTCTTGCGTGGCACTCATGAGGATATCCTTGGTATATATGGCTAACTTGATGCAGAAGACGAATAAGTGTTATCAAGATGTAATTGGTAACCCAACACTTTTTATCTTGGAAATTTGGGAGATTATAGGCCAAGTGCTCTTCAATCACCCATCTCTCCTCTGGATTTCGAAAGTTATTGCTTCTATAGTTTTCTTTTCAAAAGTCAACCTTCTTAGTGCTAAGACTGTAATGCTGGTAGTTGTAATCAAGTGGTGGACTTTATACTATTTAGTGTGTGCCTTAGTGATATCAAACACTAATTAAGTTGGTTTCCTCTTACCAACAATCAATTGGCATCCCCTCTCACCTCGATGTGGGTGGGTTTCTCTCTTGTTCAAGTGCTCTAATTGAGGTGTCCATCTCGTGAGTTGTTATGATGCTATCTATTTATTTTCTTCTTGTTGAGAGCAATATAACCATAGCATTATAGATTTCTATCTAGGCATTTACATCCTTTTATGCAATCATGTTTAGTCATAATTGTCAGGGTTAAGTCTAGTAGTTTCTAGTAGTTTATTAATTTATTACTATGTCTTCAGTACTTAAACTTGTCTCACGATGAACGACACTAGTTGGTTCAAAACGGGTCGACAAATGAAACATCATGTAATTTACACCAAAAGAATCTCTTAAGGATCATAGAAGCTTCAACACAGCAATAAAAAAAAATTCGTGAAAATGTTTTTGCAAAATCATAATTATAAGTATGTTAGAAGATTTATTTTTAATTATTAAGCCATATTTCGAGAAGAAATTCAAAATCAAAAAACACTTGAAGAGTACCAGCAACACTGTGGACAAAACCAAAAATAAAAAACCCAAATCAAACAAAGCAGTCGCACAACTGCTGAACTTATCACGATCACATCCACTCCGGCATCGGAGGCCGTAATCACGATCTGCAGAGTCGCTTCGATCCATCTCGCTGATATCTGCTTTCCCTCTTCTATTACAGGAATTTGTCAAACGATTTTGTTCACAACTATCAAATACGTCGCCTGGTCTGCTTTCCCTCTTCTATCATAGGAATTTGTCAAACGATTTTAATCACAACTATCAAATACGCGGTCCGGTCCACTTAATCACGATTCCCAGAAACCCACCGGTTCATCTTGCTGTTATGTCTTCTTACATTACGCTAGCTTTAATGTTGGGTTGAATACGTATTGACATGGATACATCCCTTGATTTACCCATATGCGAGTTAACTTTTCCGATAACCAAATTATCATTTATTATCATAGTATGACATTTAATCCATTATTTTTCTTTTCAACATTGTAGCATAATAGTCAATATTATATTCATTCGACACGCTTTTTTATAACCATCATCGACGGTTTTTAACTATGTCGTTAATTTAAATTGATATTGAAAATGTAAATTTTAATACTAGAGTGATTAATAAATAATATTTATTTTTACATTAAAGATTTGAAAATTATTTTATGTAATATGAGATGAGGGGAAATTATGAATAATTATAATAATAAATAAGAGAAGATTTTGGTAAGAGTAATGACAATGGGAAGAATGTTTGAGGGGGTGGTTAAGAGTATATTTTTCTTCTAACAATTGCAAATTCAAAATTGTAGGCGAAGAGTATATATGCCTTGATAAAATCAAGGGGTCTCAAATCTCTATGTAGAGGTTGGTCCCTTTTCTAATGAGAAAAGGGGTCTCATACATCAATTTTGTTTTTTACTTGGGGATGACCTTAAAAATGAATTATTATTATTATTATTATTATGAAAATTGTTAGGGGTCACAGATGAGGGGAGGGGTGTTATATGATGCCAAGGACGTAATATCGGCATATTCATGGAGCCCTCCAAGTATATCAAAAAAACCAATTGAATCTTATGTCCTTAGGGGGGTTCAAGCTGCGAAAGAATAACAAATCACCTATCTTGAGTGTCGTGAATTATCTCCTTTTCATTCAACACTTGGTGGGAGGATCTTCTCCAAAAGATAAGGAATTTGGCAATCTTATGAAATGAACTCATAAAATACTTGAAGAGATAAACTTCATATCATATTTCCATGTGCTTCCTGAGAATAACAAGGAGAATGAAGGCTGCAACCTAGAAATCAATGACTTGATAATAATGAACTCAACTTCTCACAAATCCCACAAGAGTAATCACTAGGTATTTTAAAAAAGAGACAAATTTTATGATTCATAACCATAGGAAGACATCTACTAAAAAAGAAATTAGAGGGCCTAATCGCAACCATGGGGGCTTCACTAGGGGAGCAATATCATACCATGTGGGTTCATATTGAGGGATTTATATTGAGCTAAAAATGACATAATATCTTGGAGGATATATAAGGGGTGAAGGGTTTTTATATTAGCAATTATAAAAAATGGAGCTAAAAATTAATGATAAAATATAAATGGGTATAAAAAATGTTAATGAAAAAATGGATACCTACAATATCTATTGGAAGTAGGAGATTTTTAAATTGGGAAGATGTATTGGTTTTGTATTGGTAGGGGGTTAAATAATGTGGTTTTTAGGGTTATTTTCCAATATGTAGTCAAATGAAGGGTATTGTTTAATATGCCGTGAACGCACGTGATAGGTCATAGGTTCATTGAGTGAATCCCCTATGATCGCAATATGGCCTTGCCTCTTGCCTCGAGAGGATAATCATGCAATTAACAAAGAATATAACGCCAAATCATCCCATTTGAGCTCACAAAGTACATTAAAACCTATGTCCTGAAGAGAGTTTACACTAATTCTGAGTACATTATAGATCAAACCCATTTCTTGTGGCTCTATGATAAGTGGGGTTGTGGTCTCACTATGAAGGGTGATGGGTAGGGTGTAACCCATAGTTCTGGGATTAATGGAAAGAAAAGGCCACCTCTCTTTGGACATGAGTGCAATGAATTAAGGGGTAGTATTACCAAAGTCATAATAATATATCGCAATAAGCAACCAGTTTCATTAGAATAAGAATATTTTATAAGGAAACTAATTTTTTAAAGTAATTATGTTGTTACATTTGCAATTTCTTATTACAAATATTAAAAACCTACCTAATCTAATTTAGTAATTATTTATTGAAAAGACATAATATATAATTATACTTATCCGATGCATCAATATATACTTATGCTTATCTTACATGGCAAATTGTTTAAAAATACAATATTCAGAAATAAAATAGACATTTTAAGGTAGGTCAACCCAAGAGCTTTTAACGCATTTAAAATGCCCATGTACATAAATATAGAACACATTTGGTCCAAGAAATCATTCAGACATTAGAAGAGACTTCGGTGTATAGCTGCATTTCTCTCTCACAGATTAATTACGATACAACCGCACAGCCAATACCACACTGAATTCAATAAATTGCATTCTATACAGGTGGATCTATTATGAGAACTCATAAATTTACAGCACTTAATGACTACTGAAATCATTAACTTTTATCTGATCTTTGATGTATTTTCGCTCTATGCATAGCTGCTGCATCCAAATCAGCTTTTAAGAATAGGCCTTGTGAAAAAGCTCCCACATCATCACTTCTTTCTTACGTGCTTCTTTTCTATGCCTCCAACCATCACTATTGATGATTCAAATGCCACGACGTGCTTGTCTTCTATGCCGCCAACTATCACTACCAACTATCACTATTGATGATTTAAATGCACGACGTGTTTCTCTTCTATGCCTCCAACCATCATTATTGATGATCCAAATGCCACCAATCGATGACATATATTGGGTCCAGAATCAGGTAGATCAATGGCTAATGACATTCCTTTCCGGACGTGATACGCCATGATGCCGCCCGGCACCGTCGAGCAAAACAAGAAACCGTTGCACACAAACATCTCATAGTTCCTGATCAGCAGACCATGAGGCAAACTAACATTCCACGACTTTCTGGATGAACTATACACTTCTGCTATTACGGCGTCTTGCCTCGTCTTGCCAACCACTATAAGGACCGCCTACGATTGTCCTGGCCATCACACTACTCGCTGTTAGCATCCGAGGCAGAATAAAGCACGTCCTGCTGAGAGGATTGTAAACGCACATCCGCGATAACAAACTTTCGAAGGTGATTGGATAGATGGGGATGTCCACCAAAAGCATCCCTGCTGCGGATCCTCAGTAACTCACATCGCGACTATCCGGCATAAATGAGAGGGAAACCGTCTGCCAAGCACGACTGCTCAAGAGGAGAAAACCCATCAGTGTTGGGCATACAAAGAATAAGGCACGGTTGCCCACTGTCTGATTCGGCCCACACAAGACCAATATGCTTGCAAGAAAAAGCATCCTTCCAAGTTCCAACACTTGCAGGCACTACGGAAACGAAAAACGCAATCAGGGGCAGCCGTGCCAGCAGAGACTCTACCAGTTCAGAACAGATTGATCCATTGCCAGCTCAATTTTCTAAATCTGCAGCCATTGACCACTGCCTTTTACAATCCTCTATCATTGGCCATAAAACCCTTAAAAAAGACACAATTATCACATTTCCCAATTTGCCAAACAATTTTTTTTTACAAAAGTTGTTTTAACTAGTTTAAAAAACATTTAAATGGCTCAAAGTTTTAAATTAAATTTATAATTCTAATAATTTTTTATCAATTTCTATTTTAATGCTCAAAGTTTATAAATTAAATTTATAATTTTAATAATTTTTTATCAATTTTTATTTTAACAAAAATAAATAAAACATAAAACTAAAACAGTTAAAAAGTGGCTAGAGAGAAATTTGTATTTTAGTATGGCTCAAGTTTTGAGTTTCATAATTATTAATTTTTTTTTGTGATTTTCCAAATGCTAAATAACAGAGAGAAGACCAGCGTGGAATATCCGAATAGTGAGAGGATTATTAAAGAAAGGGAAGACCAGGGTCTCTTTCATTTTCATAGGCTTGATTTTTAGGCCAAGGATACTATTCGCCACACACACCCATGTGTCATGGCATATGTGTATGTTTAGACGGTTTGTATCATTTTTCAATAGTTTAGAAAAAAAAATTGAATAATATACATCCACCATTGTCACAGTAGTGTTACACAGGAAACAATATTTTTTATAAAAATCGAGTGTGAAAACTACGCTCAGGACTTTGATACGTTACATAGTTTATTTACATTCTCAATTTTTTTATTACAAATATTAAAAACAATATTCTTAGTAATTTGCATTATGGCTTGGGATTTTAAAATATAATGAATAATTTAATGACTCAACTTAGGTTGTAAATTAAGTTTATAGGCCAATAAACCATAGAAACCTCTTTTAAAGTGAAAAGAGATCCTTTTAAAATATAATGTATAATTTAAGGAATAATTTAATGATTCAATTTCGGTTGTAAATTAAATTTATAGGCCAATATACCATAGAAACCTCTTATAAAGTGAAAAGAGATCCTTCTCATAAATTTGCTTGGATTCTTTCCTCGACTAAAATGAGAAACTCATAACTCTTTCATAGAAACATTATAACTCTTTCATAGAAACATTATTTCATGATTGGAGTAGGACTTTACCTGAGATGATCGACATTAAAAATCCATTGCGACGAGGAGCAACCTATTATCATAACAATTGGTTTCAACTTTGATTTTTCCAAAAAAAAGTTTGTCAAAATGGATATAAGTAAGAGTCTTCTAGAGATCATTCAACTCAATGCAGGTGATTTTATGTGCACCTCCATTATGAAGCAATGCCAAAAGATGTCAAGCCAAAATAGGATTATCCGTGAAAATTCCTTAGATTTCAAACCCTAACTTGCTTGGATTCTTTCCTTAACTGAAATCACCAACTCATAACTCTAATAGAAACATTATTTCATGGTTGGAGTAGGACTTTACTTGAGATGATAAACATTAAAAATCCATAGTGATGAGGAGTAACCTATTATCATAACAATTAGTTTCAAATTTGATTTTTACCACAAAAGTTTGTCAAAATGGTTATAAATAAGAGTCTTCTAGATGTCATTCAACTCAATGTAGGTGATTTTATGTGCACCTCCATTATGAAGGAATGCCAAAATATAGCAAGCCAAAACAGGATTATCAACAAAAATTCATTAGATTCCATTATGAAGGAAAACCTCCATTATGAAGGGACGCCAAAATATAGCAAGCCAAAACAGGGTTATCAACAAAAATTCATTAGATTTCAAACCCTAACAATTAAGAAGAAGAAACTCGTCACAAAGATAGAACAAAGAACCGTATGGAGTAAAAAATATCTTTGCATTCAACCATAGTTACCAACTTCAAGTTCAAGTTCAAATTCAAGTTCGATTCGATATGCGAAATGATGGCATTGCATGGATCCTGAGCAATAGATGGCTCACTGGAGGAGTGGGAAGAAGCTCACCCACCATCATCACATGTAATTTTGTGTACTGAGAATGTGATCAATGAAGTCCTACTCAAGTGTCCCAAGCTCTTCGTCCCATCACTATAAGTTATTTCTATCAATTCAATCATTCCAACCATGAAATTATCTTTCTGTGGTTTTTCTTTTTTTTCCTCAAATCCTAAACCTATGGCTAAAATATGTGCAAACCTATGTGTATGAACTCAATGTAACTAAATTTTTTTGGACGCATTAGACCTTTAAAGCCATGAAATTCAATCATTCCAACCATGAAATTCTCTTTCTGTGGTCTTACTTTTTTTGTCTCAAATCCTAAACATGTGGCTGAAATATGTGCAAACCTATGTGTATGAACTCAGTGTAACTAAAAATTGTTGGATGCATTAGACTTTAAAGCCATGAAATTTCCTTTTTGGGTTTTGTTTTATCTTCGAACCATAAAACTATGGCTGAAATAGGTGCAAAAGCAAGGTGGGATTCAGAAAGTAAATAGTCAAAGGTCTTTCTCTTAGCAACAAAGAAGATATCTGTTGTAAAATTCATATTTGTAAAGATTCAATTATCAATTTCAAAGTTCAAAGTTTACATTTTAAATTTCATTAATTTAATTTATTTCATTGACAGGAGATATTTTATAAATTAAATCTTAATAACTATTAAATGGAATTGGGGTTTCCATTCATGAAGCACCTATTGTAAAGTTAAATTTATTTATTACCTTTTTTTAGCAAGTAATTTATGTTGCAAAGGAAAGTTCCAAACTAGGCAACATCTAGATCACATAACATATCACATCTTTTTTCATCTGTGTTATTACTCCATATGCCACTATATGCTATAGCCTTAAGGCATTTCCTTTGCAACATGTAGCGAAATCGCTAGTTATAGGTGGATGATAGGGATTTAATATCCATGGAATATTCTAGAATATTAATAATACTACACATAAAGCAATGGTTCATATTTATCTTCAATGTAGTTATTCCTTTTTTAGGATTTTAATTAAATTGATTAATTAAAGAAATATCATATGAATTAGTGTCATATGAAGTATCCCATGGTTTTATTGGGAATGTGATATTGATAAGTCATGATATTGCAACAAAGCATATTTAAAGAATAAAAGTCTCCATGACAATAGGGTAAAGCTCCATGTTAAGAATCTTGTTCACATATGTGTGTGTGTGTGTGTGATGTATTAATTATTTCTATAGTTAATAATAATTTTAAAATAAATAGATAATTTAGTGGGTTTTTATTATTTTTAAAATTTTAGTAACCATGTATCATGAAGTATTTTCATGCTTATTATAAATTGATACATATTAATATTCACTAGCCATTTAAATTATATGACTTTTCTAATATTCAATATTTTATATATAAATTTTAATAAAATGCTTTTTGGTATTTTTTTTCCTCGATATTAAGTATAAATTATTTGAAATCTATGAATTTGTATTGTATGTGTAAATTGTTTTGTATAATAATAAATATTTTTTAAATTCCAATTTTTATTTTTAATAGTTCATAGTTCATTTTACAATGTTTTGGTGCTCTCCCAACATCTATATAGGGTGCCACCAGATTTTCTAAACAAGAATGAAAATGGCACATGTATGCTTTAGGCATGCATAAATAACAAGAGTTCACACTTATTCTGTAATATGGATACAACAATTTTAATATAAAAAATGTTTTAGAAATTTTTAAATAACTTTATATGCGTCTATTCCTTTTGAAGTTTTATAACCCAATGCAGAATTTTTTAAGCCCTCCACATATTTATTTTATACTGCTTTATGTTTTTGCATAAACAAATAATTTTTCCAAACAAATAGAAAATTAATGTTTAGGTTAAGATTGATACTGCAAACCATCAATTTTGTAGCATTAACATTTTACCTCCAATCATATATGAGATTTCTTAAGAGGAGGATAGGTTTTGGGGAATTTTACATTACAAGAGGAGGAAAATAATAGAATGAGTTCCAAATGAAGCTTCTATGGCTCATGCATAATGAGACAAGTCCTAAATCACCATACATGCTCTTTGTTTTTCAATTAGAATGGTGCTTCTCTGTAGTGAATTGGATAGTATGGTTAGGCCTTACATTATTATGTTTTGGTGTGGGAGGAAAATAACATCCTTAGACCATGCAGGAAGGTTCTCGATGGCCCATAATATTTTATAAATAATGTTGTAGCCTACATATCAACTTCAATATGTCAACTTAGGGTTTTCTTAGGCCCCTATACTACTAGTGTAACCCCTTATTGTTATTAGTACAACCCACTTATTATATTGATGTACCCATGTAGTGCCCATATTGTTACTATTGTCCCCCATAGAAGCCCACTATTGTTATTATTGTGCCCTTACATTATTATTGTTATGTCAGCTCTGATTATGTTATGACCCCTTA
>APFE030708198.1:939-21303 GCA_000404065.3 Pinus taeda
GGACAAGTCCCCCCCCGCAGCCCCCCGCGTGGAAGGGTGTACAAACCTCCTAGGGTATACATTCGGCTGAAACAAAGACCTCTAAATAATCATGCTCCATACTCAACATTCCTTACAAGTAGAATTAGGGGGAAAAATTGTATCCATAAAAGTGGAAGTTATTGATGGAAATCTTGATTATAATATTCTATTGGGTCACAGATGGGTTTATGCCATGGCCGCGGTCATTTAAAATTATTTCCGTATGATCACCTCTCCTTATAAGGGTGGGATTGTGGCCACCAACCAAATAACCTTTTTCACCTCTGGCTCTCATGTTATTTAAAGTGTCCCGCTTGTAGGGGAAACTCTACATTATTATCAACATGTCGGGGTTGGATTGTTAAAGGATTCCTCACTCATGGGAACCTTTTCACTTCCCCCTCCTCATCTTCCAGACAACTCATCTTCGATTTCTTATATCAATATGATATCATCTTCTACTTTCTAGACTGGTCCATGGATTGTACAAGATAAAAATAGCATCCATAGTTTTGGCAACCGAATTCCACTTAGACTTATTGAACTTGATTACAAAGCTATCTATTTTGCTTGTGTGGCTCATACCTTCTCTTTGATCAATTGGGTTGATTGATCATTGGATTATGGCACATCTTCTGATCCATTCTCTCGTGTATTTTCTACCATTGAGAGCATCATGGAGATCATGATGCTAGACAATGCATCATTCAATGATTATCACAATCATTCCTCCTTACCAGATTCCATTGAGGATAACCTTAGTGATGTGTATCTACCTGATTTTGTTGAGTCTTTTATAAGTTTTGTTTTTATCCACGAAGTTGATGCCAAGAAGAGACGATGCCTCTTCATATCTCTGTTAAACTAAGTATTGTCGAAAATATACACGTTGGTGCATCTTTCTCTCCATCTGAGATTGACACCTATAAATCCCTATTTCAGGAGTTTCATGATGTCTTTTCCTAGACCTATGAGGAAATGCAAGGTATCGACCCAAGTATAGTAGTGCAAGAGATTAAAATGTATCCTGATGTTAAACCAATCTAGTAGCACCTCCATCTGGTCAATCCAAGGAAGGATGCTGTGAAGAAGAGTAAAATTGAAAAAATCCTTCGTATTGGTTTCATCTACTCTTTTCCTCTCATTGATTGGGTGTCGAATATTGTCCCTGTCATGAAGAAACATGGGACAATCCATGTATGCATCGATTATCAGGATGTGGATCACGCTTGTCCAAAGGAAAATTACACGACCCTATTCATCGACCAATTTTTTTATGACTACGGTGGTTATGAGATCTATTCAGTCATGGATGGTTTCTTTGGATATAATGAAATCAACATTCTCCCATTGGACCAACCTAAGACTGAATTTATTTGTCAGTGGTGTACATTTTCCTAATTTGAACTCCCTTTTAGTCTGAAGAATGTTGGGGACATTTTTCAACAGGAAATGGATTATACTTTTCATTATATTAAAAACATCATGCAACCTTATTTGGGAAATATCCCTACTCATTCTAAGTATTAGATTGATCACCTAATGCATCTTAGGGTCATTTTCGTATGGTCTAATCACTATAATATTCAACTGAATCCACATGTGTTTTGTCTGTGTTAGTTTTATTCAGCTTCTCAGTTTTCTTATTTCGAAACATGGAATTCATATCGATCCTAAAAAAATACAGGCAATCATCGACTTCCCTGCACCTTCTTCACCTGTTCAGCTACAACGAATTCAAGGGAAATCAAACTTCCTGTGATGATTCGTCCCAAGTTATGCTAGGTTTACCAAAGGATTCACTCTCCTGATTAAGAAAGGGGTTCTCCTCCATTGGCATAACACATCTCAGAAAAATTTTGATGCCTTGAAATATTTTTTGGTTTGGGCATCTCTATTATATCTCCCTGATTACCAATGTGATTATTTCATGTATCTCACTACTGCCATTTCTACTATAGTAATGGTATTCTTCCAAGAATATGAAGTAGGGACAAAACACCCCGTATATTATCTAAGTCGGAATATCAATAATGCTGAGATCAAGTATATCCAAGTAGAAAAGTTAGCTTGGGTGGCCGCTTAAATCATTTAAGGGCTCTGCCATTACATCTTGCTCTGGAAAACTAAATTTGTTTCACATTGCAACCCAATGACATACATTTTATCACGACAATTTCTAGGGGGGAAATACTCTAAATAGATTGTCATCCTATAAGATTTTGACCTAAAATTCATCAAATAAAAGTCAAATAAATCCTTGGTTTTCACTGAGATTGTGTGTAACCTTCCTTCCGTTGATTCTGAATTGACATCTGATGATTCTATCACTAACAAATCAATGTTTTTTATTTCTCCAACTGACCTGTGTTATGGAGAAATTTTGACTGATCTCCAGACCCATACTTTCCAGTTTGGTACCTCTTTCTCCGAGCAACGACGTATTTGATACCAAGTGAAGAATTACAACATTATTGGTGACACTCTTTATCGACGCAGTATTGATACGATTTTATGAAGGTGCTTCATGCATGAGGAGGCCTATAAAGTACTTAATGAATTCCATTTAGGGGCATGTGGTGGTCATTTATCTAGCTACACTACCAAGCAGAAGATCATACATGCTAGTTACTTTTTGCCTACCATTTTTCGAGACTGTATTCTCATTGTCCAAAAGTGTCATATATGCAAATCTATGATCGTAAGACCCATCCTCCACCCACTCCGTTGCATCCTATTATTTCTATTAGACCATTTATGAAATGGGGTATCGACTTCATGACATGTAACCCTCACCGAGTCAGAGGGCATGGTTATATCATTTTCGTGGTAGATTATTTTACTAAATGGGCCGAGGTGATGCCTACATTTAACAACACTGGAGAAATGACTGCATATTTCCTTTTTAGTCACGTTATCACACTGTTTGGTATAGAAAGAATTTGCATAATCATATGATGACAAAAATAATTGCTAAGTTGAGACTTTTCCATGAAATTTCCACTACCTACTACCCCCAGGCTAATGGATAGGTTGAGGCTATCAATAAAGTTCTCAAAACTATACTTTGATGTATGGTAGGGGTCCATAAATCAGATTGGAATTTTGTCCATTATGCTACCTTGTGGGCATACCAAGCCTTGGTGAGGACTGTTAACGATTTACACCCTTTCAGTTGGTTTATGGTCTAGAAGCAATCCTTCCAATCGAATGTGAGATTCTGTCACTGAAACTAGTTGTTTAACTTCCTCCTGCACTTCTATAAAAGAGGAATGTATTTTACATCTGACTTGATTAGATGAGACAGGACATGATGCTTCTATAGTTAATGAAGCTCATAAAATATGTATCAAGGTGCAATACAACAAAAATTTCAAGCCTCGTGTCTTCTCAGAAGGAGACCTTGCTCTTTTATATATCTGAGAGTATGATAAGTTAGGCTAAGGAAAGCTCCAACCTATGTGGCTAGGTCCATATATTTTCAAGCATGTCATTGCAAAAGGGGCCTATGGGTAAGTCAATTTTGATGGAATTCCAATAACACATCCTAGGAATGGGTTGTACCTAAAGAAATATTATGTTTGATCTCATGTGTAGTAACATTATGTACATACTGTCTATAGGTATGTTGAATGTGTTTGCGATGTGTCTCTTTAGAGTTTCCTAAGGTTTTTGTTGATTCCCTTTACGTTTGGTTTGCAAATGTCAACATTCCTTGAGCCATATTTTCGTTATTCTTATGGTGTTAGTTGTAGTACTCAGAACCTATACTCCGCAGTGTGGGATATATTTGCTCCAAATGGTGAGTTAGTGATTCTACAAGGGATTTTTAGTCACTCTACCAGCAACATCATTTAGTATAGTGCAGTGTTTGAGCTATTTTCTGATCCTATTTCATATGGCATCCATCATTTAATCATCAGACTTGACTAACAACTCATGGTATTGCAACTTGCTAATGTTTATTAGGTTAGAACCCCTACCATCTTGTGTATCTTTTTAAGGGTTTAACTTCTATAAAGACATTTCGATTTCATATAATATGAACACATTTCTAGAAATATATATACATTGACAGATGTGCTTGCTAATCATGTTTTAGATAGACATTTGTAATGAATGTAAATAAATTTCAATACACATTGCATCATTGAAAATAAAATAGGAACATAGGAAACATTGAATATATATATATATCTATCTATTTATATATAAGATTGGTTTTACAAAAATTTTGTTTGAGACATATATGGCCACATACCCATATACAAAACTACATGAAAATATCTAAGTAGACTAATCAAAGTTCTCATGATAATGAGCCATTGAAAGATTTATCTTTCACAGTAGCCAACCAATACGTCTATGCACTCTGATGGTGTGTTTCTGAAGTTGCAACGAAAACTAGTCGATCATGGTCTCATCTATCTCGTATGTCAACCCCTCCATGTTGCGCTCCACCTTAGTTAGGATCTAAATTACATTTAGATCTTGTAGTAGATCTCCTAGTGCATCCCGTCCTAGTGAAACAACATGTACTATTTATATTGTTACTTGTGGTTGTTATCCTACATGATAGAGATATGAAGCACCTATTGGTCAAACAAGCCCAATATCTACATGAAAAAATCAATAGTTTAAGTCTCAAAAACATAAAAAACACAAAAAAATTTGTAAAACTTTCAAGAATTCAAATGGTCAAAATACATTACCTATAACATCACATCACTCACCCTCATGAAGCGCGAGCTCAGGGTCATCGCGGAAGTCGATCTCTGGATATGGATAATCATTGACCATAATGAAATGTTTGAACAACCATCCAAACAAGGTTGGTGAGAAGTTTATCATCGATGGACCTGCATGTTGGTACATATGATATATCCACCTCCTCATCTGTGGTACCCTTGGATCAATGGGCTCAACCGTAATCTACTGAGGTTGTAGTAATGGAATCCATTCTAGAGAAAAGGAGACCAAGATATAATTAATCCAAAAATTCTCAACTTTCCTTTTTGATTTAGTAAGTTGTTCTTTCATATTGACCAATACTCCCTCACTCCAGTTGAAAATTGTTGGTTCTATGCACTCCACACCATACTACATATATGATCTACTCGTCACATGGAGTATTGAGCTACCCATCAATATGGTAATGATGAATAAGATCATTCTTCAGGGAAAACTAGTTATGTCTTTTATGTTGATATTTCCATAGCTAATTGGCTTGGATCGAGGTCTACAGTAAGTAGTGATATAGCCTTTCACTGTTTCTCCACCCCTTCTCCCACCTAGGAGAGATATGGGGGCACCTCTCCTAGACAAACCAATCAGAAAATATATGTCCCCTACTATAATCTCGAGAGTATGTTCCCCAAATCAGAATGAATGTGCTTGCACATTCCATGCATGAACAAGATATGCTAGTAGCTCCATTTGTTGCCTCATACTAGGAAGCGAAAATATTTTCAACAATCCACAATCTTTCCCTGCCTGGTTGGTAGCAAGATCATTAGCTGCATTTAAATATTATTATTCATGTTTTCTTTCTCTCTAGATAAAGGCCATTTTATGCTAATGAAGACCTGAAACATCAAGGGGAGACTCATTAATATCCTTTCCATGCAACAAAACTCATAAATTTTGAGGGGAAGTTGGCAAACAAATTTGGGATTTGTGCGCAATGCACCCTGAGAATAGGAGACAAAGTATTTTACCCTAGCCTACAATGTATATTGACTTAGGTTCAACACATTTTTTGACTCGCTGGGCCTGCATTGGTCCTAGGGAAATTTTTTTGAACACCAGGGCCCTCAAAAATACCCAAAACTTGCATGAAATCATAAAATTGGACCATGAGTTGAAAGGGAAAGGTCTTAGATCCTATGTGGAAGTGAATACACCTCAAATGATCCAATAGATTTAGCATAATCAGCTGTCAGATATTGAGGGTGAAAACTACTCAGAACTCTCACTGTTGAAGGTAAATGTGAACTAGTAAATATGAATAGTCATTTTTGGCTATTTATGGTTGTTTCTTCCATTATTTTATTCACATTTAGTGTTTTGACCTAGTTACAACCCATTTGTACCATGAAACATGTGTTTTTAATCCTTTTTGTGATGTTCTGAGTAGGTCGACAATTGTTTGACGGATTTTGCCATTTTTTTAATAGGTTATTTTGACCAAGGAGTACAAGTTTATCACTTTTTCGGTCTCCGTAAACCCATGAAAAAGGAGCCCACTGGAGTCCTCTATCAACTCTTTTCAAAATCCCAAAATATGAAAAGATTGTCGAGCACTTGTGTTTTCGAACTCGCTAAGGTAAATGAAAATACATCTACTCAGTATAAGTTTAACCCCTTTCCAGACTGAGATAGGCTAACTACAAGAAAGGAATACCTTAGTCAAACATGGCTAAGAGGTTCTCTTGGGTATTATTTTCTCCCTTTTCAAACCTAAGGGACTATCTATGAAAATGAACATCTAAAGTTTTATTTTCCGCGTATTTTTCAAACTCTCAATGCATGAAAGATATGTTGACTTATACCTTTGTTGGAATCATTAAAACATCAAAAAATGATGGACTCATCATTCATGAAGGGACCGAACCACTCCTTCTATGTGTTCATTAAATATTATCAGAGGGGTTCATTCGAAAGATGAACTTATAGATCAAGCATATGTTATCCTCCTCAATCTTGTTTAAAAATAAAGAGGTACTGACCAGTGTGGTTGGGGAAATTGAGAAAACAAAGTACTCCATTAGTGGAATTTTGAGGTCTAAAATGGGCCTCCTATGAAAAATGTACAACCAAATAAACTTTATAAGAACCAATAGGATTCAAGATGATGATGTAAACCATGGGGCATGATTCACCATTTTTGGAGTAAAAAAGTTAAAAAGATAAAAAATAAAAAAATAATAAAACTGTTTTTTCAACTCGTATTTTCAACTTATCTCCCTAAGTTTTTTTACTCAAATTTCGAGTGGAAATACTCGTTGGATGAAATATTAAATTCCTCATCCAAGGAGTACTCATGTTTCATATGTTCGATGGACCATGCTACATGAAAAATGAGAAATATATGAAAACACATGATTGCAATCACGTTTTTCATGTATTTCTCATTTTTCGTGTAGCATGGTCATCAGAAGTATGCAACATGTGTACTTCCAATGAGTTTTTCTACTCAAAATTTGAGTAAACCCATAGGGAGATAAGTTGAAAATACGAGTTGAAAAGTAGTTTTTTCTTTTTTCCCTCTAAAATTTGATGACGTAATCTAATCTTATTTTATTATTTCCACTATTATTTTATATTTTCCTTAGGAGGCCCATTTTATACCTCAAAACTTCCCTAATGCCGTTTTTCTAATGGTAGTGAGTTGCTCTTGAACACTACACTCTTCCACTTCATCTTTGTGGTTGTTGGGTTGGGAAATTTCCTTTTCTTTTGGTTTGTCCTACCGTTTCAAAGCCTCCGCGTTTGGTTTTGGGTCAATGTTGTTAACTCCATTCAGTGTTGTTGTTGTGTTTAGGAGAAGTCATTCAATTAATATCTCCTACAATACTCTTAAGACTTCATTCCATGTCTACCTTTCTGGATCCAATTCCATATCAGCATCATTCTGATCATTCTGTCTCAAATAATTATACTTGTTTCATGTTATTTATGGGGGGTACATCGAGGCCCTCCTATGACGGGTCACGTCTTGTCGACATCAGCTCATTATCTAGGAAGTTTACTCAGAAACACCCTTTGGTATCATGGTGCTTTCATACATCAATGGCAATTTCCCTCGCTCTTGGCGATAGTTTTACATCATTGGCCTTTGACCGAAAGATTCTATGTAGTGTTCGACATCAATTCATTTATTCACACCATATCAATTGTACTAGAGTACCTTGAGAGCCATTGACATTGTAAATGGTTAAAAACTTACATCATCAGCTGGTAATCAGATGGTGTCTACCATGTTTGACTCCAGCTTATTGATTCACATGGTTAGACTCGTACATTGGTTGGTTCTGTGAATGAGATAGAAAATACTAAATCTAGTTTCATCCATCCGGGCTACGATTTCAGGAGTAATACAAGATCAAAATGTATGATTGCTATGATCATATATTCATTCATCCAGTCATGGATCCACCATCAATCATCTGTGGACATGTCTTTTGATAATTGTGCATGTAATGTTTGCTTATGTGTTGAGTATTGGTATGCCTCCCTCAATAAAGATATTATGTTGTAAATATATTGTAACATATGATGATCTCGCTGGTTTTTCTTGATCCTGACTTGTCAAAAGGTAAATCACTTCAATCAATAGCTATCATTATTGACTTCTCTCTTTAGGGGGCAATCTGTTATAGGCCATTTTTCCACATTTGGTCAATAGGCCTTCACCTGGATCAATCAACATCATTTTACCTTCTTCTCATCACCTTTCCACAAAGCCCTAAGCATGAATAATTCTAATCCCTGATTCTATGCCTGAAAGCACCTTGTTTCAACCATTTTAAGGACCAACACTCCCTGGCATCCTACTAGACAACATTGAATACCAGGTCGTTGCACTATTCCCTGCGTTGATTACCTACAACTTGCTCCACTATGCACCTATGTTGGTTCTAGAAATTTGGGAAAAAGAGAGGGAATCCTGAAGCCTCTTCTTCCAGAAGCTTCCAGGATATGTTGTAACCATTTACCTCAGATAAAAGTCTCAAATTCTATCCTATAATTATGTGGAGTTTTCATCCCTTATCCCTTGAGCTCATCCTTCCATCAAGATAGGATCTCAAGCCCTAATTGGTAAAAGGATAAGAATTCATGAACTAGCTCCTTCACCTATATATTTACTACCATCCATAAGGCATTGGGTTTTGGAGAATGATTCTACCCTTGTGTTACTGATGTGAGAGATATATTTCCATGCATTAGGGTGATTAGAGGTGCACTTTGTGACAAGGAAATGAAAACTCAACTTGGAGGAGCTCTTTTACAAGATCAACACCTATTTTTGGTTGTAACTCACTCCATTTATATTAATGCAAAGAGTTATTTGTTTCCCTATATATGATGTTATGGTTTCAGATATTTGAATACCATGTTGATCTATTGAATAAAGTGATTAGATTATACTAAATAGATTATGTGGATCATTCACTTGTGTTATATTACTTTGCAAGTTATAATAATAGTGATCAGAGCTAGGATTGAAGCATTCAAGCCGAGGAAGGGGCGAAGCATATGACAGATTCCGGGTAAGATTCATCTCGTTATCTATTTACTTTAAGGAAAACATTAGTCCCTTTGTAATTATGTTATTCTAAGTCAATCCACCAAGCCTAGGGAAGATACTTCTATCTGCAGTCATAAATTCCTCATAACACTCATTGTAACACAGTTTTGAAGGCATGTAGCCACCACCTCTCTTTGCAAAGATATGATAGTATCACTTGAGCTAGTTTATTTCATTTTTCATGTAAACAGTTTTCAAAACTTTGTTATTAATGAATTGAAGTTTTGTTTTCATTGTATCTCTGTATTTTTGTTCACGTATGTATTTCATTGCATTGCTTCATAAATCTGGATCAATGGTATCAGAGAAGTCTTCTGTTTCACTGTTTTTTGTGCATGTCCCCAGTGGGGTCGGGGTAAAGGATTTAGGGCTCGAACTAGTTGAACCTTTTCAAGATAGGCCTCGCTGACTATGAAAACCTCCCAAGGTGGAAGAAAATAAAGATGAGGAAGTAGGGGATCCTCTGAAAATATTTCTTGAAGAAGCCCTCGAGCAATAAAGGAATGTGATTATGGAAACTTTTTCCTATATCTTGCAATAGGTGCCCACTAGAGACACATATTCATCCAGTTATCACTTCAGAGGCATGGCCCCCTTCAAGGTACAATTAGAATTCAATATCCCTATATTTGAAGGTCAGATAGATGTAGATATTGTAGATAAATGGAAGACATTGTTGGAAGGTTACTTTTTGGTCCATAGTTTCTACCAATAGGGAGAAGATTTATTTTTCATTGCTTAAAGTTGCTCCCCATGTCAAGGACTGGTGGAAAATGTACTATGAGAAAATGGTCGAGGAACCCTCTCTATTTACAGGTACTCCCTCTTGTAACTCTTTCCGAGATGCTATCAAGGAACAATATTACCCCATGGGGAACTATGAAGATAAGTACATATAGTGGATGACACTACGACAACAAAGGGACCAAGATGTGCATGACCTCACAAATATTTTACATGTTCTATGCACAAAGTTGGGTATCAAATACTTTAAGCAACATCTGGTGCTCAAGTATTGCGTTTGTTTGCACAAGTACATTCAAGAAGAAATGGAGTTCTTTGACATATCCTCAGTTAGTGCAACATGCCAATATGATGCCAAGATTGAATAAAAATTTAAACAAACAAAGTGTGACTTTGGATCTGCAAATCAAAATCAGGGCAAGAGCGCCCCCAAGCCACATAACAAAAGACAAAGCCAAGGTAGGGTGACCCAAGGCAAGTCTCCAAAGTCACACGAAAATAACAATACCATGAACGCTGTGGACATAGGAAAGTGCTGTGAGTTCCATAAGAGGCCCACTCACAACACACTTGAGTGTTGATCCAAGACACTCATTGATGGTTGAAATGAAGGCTTCCGAGTCAAATGCATGTTCCAAATCTGAGCCAAAACTCAATAAGGGAAATGATAAAGGGAAGAAGATTATTGATGTGGAGCCTAGGGCCACTGTTGGCACCACCAAGATCCAAAAGATTGATCTTGAAGATCTAGAGGACAGGCGACGTCTCTTCCACTCATAGATATGGTGAACTATTCTTTGTTGTACTTCATTATCGATAATGGAGGCTAGAAGAACCTCATTTTAGCAGAGGTTATGAAGTGGTTGGGCCTACTGACCACACCACACTCATAGTCATACACCATTGGGTGGCTTCACTGAGGATGAGATCTTTGCGTCAGCAAGCAGTGTCATCTTCCTTACAACATCAAGCCCTTCATGGATGAGGTATTATGTTATTTTTCTCCTCTTGAAGTTTTTGATGTATTATTAGGCCAACCATACCTTTGGAAGTCTCATGTTGTGTATGCGTCTATGCCTGACACTGTTACCATTACTTTGGGCAATACGTTATACAAGATATTGGAGGTAGCCTTGCCTACTACCATCTCTTTGATCTCTGCGAAGCATTGCAGCAAGCTCATTTCCCAGAATAGGAAATTTATTTTCTTTATGGTTCAATCTCAAAGTAAGGGGAAGATCATGGCCACATCCATGTCCCCGGGGAAGTTTCCTCGACACAGTAGAAGTAGATGCATATGGTCATGAAAGAATAGGAGGAAATATTCTCCTCACCCACAGGGGTACACTTGCACTATCAAGTCAAGCATTCGATCGGTCTGACTCCCAAGCACCCCTACCCAATGGGATGATATACTGCCACTCCATGTTAGAAATTGAAGAGATAAATTAGTAGATTGAGGAGTTCCTACAAAAAGGGAAAAGCCGACCAATTTCATCACCCTGTATGATCTCGATAGTACTTGTACAGAAGAAGGATGGGACCTAGAGGCTCTGCATTGATTATCAAGCACTAAACAAAATCATTGTTCGGAACAGGTATCTAATCCCAAAAATTGATGAATTTCTAGACCAGATTAAGGGGGCCAATTATTTTGCAAGCTCGATCTAAATTCTGGCTATCGCTAAGTTCCAATAGAACCCACATATGTATGGAAGACTACCTTCAAATACAAGGAAGGCCTTTTTGAATGGTTGGTCATGCCCTTTGGGTTGACAAATGCCCCTACTACTTTTATGAGGTCGATGGATGAAATATTGCAGCCCTTCACCAACTCGTTCATGGTTTTTTATCTGGATGACATAGTCATCTTCAACAAGATTTGGGAAGAGCACTTGCAACACATTTGGGAGGTCCTTCAAATCCCGCGATAGCATAAATTGTGTGCCAAATTGGAGAAATGCAGTTTTGGCATGAGTCAGGTCCAGTATCTAGGATACATCATAGAAGATCAATGTGTGCATGTGGATCCGGCTAAGATCCAAGTCATTTAGGATTGGCCAACCCCAACCACTATAATAGAGCTTTGCAAATTTTTGTGATATGGATCTTGCAGGGAGGTCCCTAAGATCTTAAAAAATGAAATTCCAGAAGAAAATAGGATAAGGCACAGTAAAAAAAACCAGTTTTTATTTTATTATTTTTTTATTAAAACATAAAATAATTGTAAAAGATACATTGTGGTGGAAAATATCTCTTTTTACAAAATGTGACTTCTTACTTATAGCCTTTTCTTGTTACAATACCACAGGTAAATTCCATGGGTGGGTAAATACTATGGGTGAATGAATACCATGGGTAAATTCCATGACTGGATAAATACCATGGGAAGATGAATACCAAGGATTGATGCCACTTACAATACCATGGGAAAATACCATGGGTGGATGCCACTTACAATACTATGGGTAAATTCCATGGTTGGATGAATACCATGGGTGGATGCCATTTTCATTTAGATCATTCCTCCCTCCTTAAGAAGCAAGAGTCCCCATTGCATGAAGTTCCCTCCTAAGAAGCCTTTGCAGAATATGAAGAGCCACTGAAGGGAAGGTTTTTGTGTGCTTCACCCATAACCATGGTGAATGAAGATCCAAGGATAGAGATACCCTAAAATGCTTGTGACCAACTGTGATATTCACACTGTGCGATCTAGCAAGTGGACTTCAATGAAGCATGGGTTTGTGGATGACCCATAACCATGAAAAATGAAGATCCAAGAATAGAGATACCCTTTAATGCTTGTGACCAACTGTGATACTAACAATGTGCAGCCTAGAAAATGGACATCGATGACAAGGGTTTTGTACAGTTGACCCATAACCTTGATGTTGACTGTTGATGAAGTAGTAGGTGCCTACATAGCTTATAGTGGGAGGGGACGTCTCCAAAAAATCCAAGATGGATGTTGCTATGATGAAACTGATGGTGACGCAGGTGCCTCCTAAAGCGGAGTGGGAGAGCACGTCTACAAAGGGAACCTACTCCAAATGCTGCTCCAGATATAAAAACTCATGGATTATGGGTGGGGTACAGAACAAGGCCACACCAAAGATGTACCTTAACTATAAATGTGTTGTGGACATGTAAAAAAAGTGGCCATGGGTGCTGTAGATTCTCATATCTAATGAGATGTTGTAAAGGCTTCTTTCACATTATAGACCTCTTGGTACAAATTTGTTGATAATTTATTCTACAAGTAATGAAATCAAATTCCATCAAAAACTCATTTGAGGTATTAAATAGATATTTCCATTGATATAGGAGACTTTAAATTTCATGACCTGTGAAGCGAAAAATGATTCCATAAACTCATGGTACACGTGGTTGCACAATGTTCTAGACATGTGGAACTTCAATTGTTCATATCTCTAAAACAAGGAAACAAAATCAAATTCCGTAAAAAACCATTTGAGCTAATAGAAAATACATTCAAATGAGTGATTTTGAAGCTTATAGAATGCTATGTGGAGGTGGTAGAAATTGCATGAAGTTTTTTGAAGATGCTGCAAAGTTTTGAAGCTAAAATATGCTTCAAACCCGCATTCCCGTGGTGTCGTAAACCGAATCTGATACCAATGATCCAAAACTTGGGAGGAGGCCCCAAGATATAAAAAATTTAAATTCTAGAAGAAAAGAGAACACATAGTACACAAAACCACATTTTTTTTTAAAATAGAGAATGATTGTAACAACTACATTGTTGTGGACAATCTATCTCTTTAGAAAATGTGACTTGCTACTTGAGTCCCTTTTTAGTTACAATAACACAGGTAAATTCCATTGGTGGGCAAATATCATGGGTGAATGAATACAATGGGTGGATGCCACTTACAATACCATGGGTAAATTCCATGAGTGGATAAATACTATGGGAGGATGGATACCAAGGGTGGATGCCACTTACAATACCATGGGAAAATACCATAGGTGAATGAATACTGTGGGTGGATGCCACTTACATTACCATGGGTAAATTCCATGGATGGATAAATACTATGGGTGGATAAATACTATGGGTGGATGAATACCAAGTGTGGATGCTATTTTCCATTCAGATCATTTTGGGGCTCGCAAATGTTTTTGAAGGTTAGTGTTGGGATTCCCCATATCACTTGGAATTTAAGTCAAATTATCATGGGTGGAGTGAAAACAAAGTTTTCTTGGTCCAACCAACATAAGGCATTTGTTGAGTTGAAACACCACCTCTCCTCTACACTTGTGCCTACATTTCCATACTTGCAGCAACCATTTGAAATTGACACAGACACCTTTGACTATGTTATTGGTGCAGTCCTCACCTAGCAAGGGCATCCAATGGCCTATCATACTGAGACACTTTCCGTTATAATTCAGAAGTACACCACCTATGATAAATAAGTTTATTCTATCGTTAAGGTTTATCGACAATGGAAACATTACATTCCAAGGAAGGAGACGATTATCTACATCGATTAACAACCTCTTTATTTTATACAGATGCAAGGAAGTTGTAAAACAATCACCATTAGAAGTAGTCTACATATCTGCAACAATTGCACTTGAACATTAAATAAAAAAATGGTAGCACCAATCATGTTGCAAATTTCCTCAGCCGACTCCCAGTTGCAGCACTAGCTACTGTTCTCAACTCTTATTTCCATGAGATCTCTCGATAGGAGCAACTGTACAAAAATAATCCAGAGTTCGCCACCACATAGCAGATGATAGAGGATGGTAAGAAAGTTCTCGATTTCCACCTCCTAGATACATTATTATTCTACTTGGGCCACCTTTGTGTTCCTTCAAGAGAGTGTGTGAAGCTGATTTGGGAGGTGCACTACATTCGGGTCACAAGACACTATGGTGTGGATAAAACCAAATATGTACTACATAAGTACTTTTATTGGCCAAAACTCCAACATGATGTTGGAAAATATATCAGGTCCTTCATTTCCTGTTCCATTTCCAAGCCAACCATCAAGAAGAAATACCTACACAATCCCCTACCTATTCCCAACCATCCTTGGGAATCCATCTCCCTAGATTATCTGTCTGGCCTCCCTTCTACCAAGCATGGTAATGACTGTGTATTTATGGTTGCATACATATTTTCTAAGATGGCCTATTGGTGGCTTCCAAGAAGAGTATCACAATAGAGGACACCACAAAACTCTTCTTTGAAAGAATATGGGTACATTTTTGGATCCCATGGACCATTATATCAAATCGAGATAGCAAGTTTCTGAGCACATTTTTATCGAGCCTCTAGAGATTATTGGACACCGATCTCACCAAGTCGAGTGCATTCCATCCCGAGACTGATGGCTAGACATAGGTCATCAACAAGGTGATAGTGCACATACTCTCATGTAAACTCCAAGCATCTATGAACATGAGATGAGAGCCTTCTCTATATCCAACACAACTATAACAGAGCTCCCCATAAATTAACTAGTCACAGTCCCTTTCAAGTGGGTCTGGGATTTCAACCATTGTGTTTTATTGATGTTGCCATACCTCATGCGACGACACAGACAGACTCAACACATGTATAGCCCAAGGTTGATAAAGCAATCAATTTTATTGAACACATCCAACACATCTTCCAGTAGGTTCACGGTATCTTAGAGAAGTCCAATGGCAAGTACAAGAAGCGACATGATCAGTATTAGATGCCACACAAGTTTCAGGTGGGTGACAAAGTTTAGTTGCATTTGTAGAAAAAACACCTTATCAAAGCCCATCAGAAGCTCAAACCCCTCCAATATGGGATTTACACCATCACTAAGGTTGTGGGAGAAAATTCTTTTGAGCTCAACATTCCCCCATTCCTTGGCCTGCACCCAGTGTTCAATGTGGACTATATGTGGCCATATTTTCGAACATTACTGGACATATTAGACATTTACGAACAACTCAGACCAACAGAGCTAAATCCATACTACATGGAACATGCCACAACTAATTAGATTATAGACACACATAAAAAGAATGCTCGATAGCATAAGATATAACTGTATCAAATTGACAAAATGGCCAACAACTGCACCAATGGAAGTGGCTCACCAGGATGAAGTTCAGTAGAAGTCTCCCCATCTCATGGAGGCAGTCAACACAATGGGGACCTTTGCTTTCTAAGGGGGGAGGACTGATCCAAGTGAATATTGGTGGCCACCCACCTAGTTCACTTGGACCCCCACCATTGTTTCTTTCAGTTTCCTTAACTGTAGCATAATTTACTATTTTTGGTAGTTTTTCAAGTCCTGAACTTCCAGAGCCATTTTGATTCCCTAAATGACGTTTTTCTGGAAAATGAAAAAACCTTGTTTTATAACAAGGGCTTACAGTCAAAAGTTGTAGTCCTTGAATAAATATTTCTAATGAAGTATTGTACATGCAAACAAAGATAGTATGCCAAATTTTTCACCCCAGGAAGTTGATGAACCAATTTACCCCAACATGGCCCATTGAGTTTTGATGCTTCATCTCGTAGGGTTAGGATTTTGGATGTTTTATGTTTTTCATTGTTTCTCAATAATAAATAGGCCTTGAAGGCTCATTGTAACATAGTTTAGAAGGCATGTAACCACGACATATCTTCTCAGAGATAAGTTACTATCACTTGAGCTAGTTTATTTCCATTTTGTATGTAAACAATTTTCAATAGTTTATTATTAATTAATTGGAGTTTTGTTTTTCTTGTATCTTTTTGTTTTTGTCTGCACCTATATTTAATTTCATTCCATCATAAATCTAAACTAGTAACCTAGGCCTAAATAGATATGGAGGAATATTTTGATATAATGGGGGTCAAGAATTGTTCCTTTATGTAGATAAAATTGGGATAAATAAAATCAATGTCAGCAAATTCTTTTCTTTGGAGATGGATCAGTGACATGCCAAAGACAATTCTTTCATAGAAATCTAAGTAGATGGAAATTCTAGCTCATAACCATTAAAGTAAAAAGATTGTTAAATAGGTGCACTCTCAACAAGATCTATAAGAGTTGGAAATTGTAGATCTTTCTGTGTCATATGAATCTTTTCTCCAAGCCTTTCTTATCACCCTCACCTATCATTCTTGTAGATTTAGAAATGAGGTGAGGGATTTCATAGGTGATGTGGGATGCTCCAATCAAGATATTAACTCAGCATCTACTCAGAAAAATAAGGTGTAGACATAAAGGAGAGATCAACTACAACTCCTCAACTCCTATGGAAAATCATCCTTGTTAGAGGTGTCAAAAACCAAGCCAATCGATGGGGTGTGAATCTTGCCACCCTTCTGCCACTCCTTGAATTAAAGAGGGTGGCGTGGCATGGCCATCACACCTCATGCACTTTCACATGCCAACAACCTTGACATTCCATCACATGAAGATGAAAAAACCACTTCCACTAGGAACTCTTTCCTTCCCCGTCACCACCCTCGGATTTTTTTCTGCATAAGAGGTGACTCCTAGTCGCTTGTGGGATGTTTCCATGAGAACACTAGATTTGTTGGCTTAATATTTTATGAAGGCCCGGGCCCCTTGGCTTGGACCCCTATAGCATTCGCATTTTAGTAGATATTTGAGCCTAGAGCAAGGGATAGGTTGTAGAGAACATCAGTTTGACAATTAAAATCATCTAAAGGAATGACAATCTTTGACCACAACACCTTAGTGATCAATGGGTCCTTGACATAGGGGTAAAATATCCTATGTCTAGTTTTTTCAAGTTTTATAGCTTAATTTTCTCTAGATGGTGAAATTTGGTTTATGGTGTGCAGGGTGTCCACGTAGCACTAAAAAAATTTGGGTTCTTCTCATTAATTTGGTCTTCATTATCCACCCAAAGCTACCCCCTAGAACTTCCCCCTCCATTTCTTTTGTCTTACCCTTCCCCTTGGACATCATGGCTGTAGTGCAAAATCTCCTCATGGATTTTTCCTAGCTTAGTTAGCTTTGTTCATTGGTCCACCGCTCCTATAGGGGTTTACTAATATTGTGCTCTCTCTACTCCCAAACATTATGCCTCACCACTGAACGTGCTCTTGTTAAGGGTTTAGAGGTCGTGGCCCCTCGAGCATGTCTCATGCTAAAACTCAAGCCCAGTCTCCTGCTATTGTTTTGAATTCTACTACTCCACCTCAAATTCAACTTGAAATCCAACAATTGGATGCTTTAACCATCAATATCTAACATGTATATTCCTACATTGAATTCAAACTAAATTTTCTATTTGGGTCTATGACCCTAGCCACACCACGGGATGTTGCAACCAATACCTTAATTCCATTACTCTTCATTGGAAAATGAAGGTGCTTTTAGGCTAGATGCTCAAAGAGTAGTATGCGAACCATAGTGACATTATTGCATGGCTCAATGAAATCCAAAGTGTCCAATGCCACTAGTGCTCCTACTTGGTTAACCTTGATGACCATTTAGCGCATATAGAAGGTCACTTTTAGCGTGATCTCAAACCTCCAGCAAGCTCAAGTGCATAGGACCTAGCGCTAGTAACATCCTTTGACAAATGATGATCGTCCAAATTTCTTGCCTTATGTTTTGGCTCCAAAAAGTTCTTTTCTATTTATAATTAGATGCATGACCAACTACAATTGATAAACAACATGTGGCAATTTTGATAATAATTTTAGACAATTGTTTAGAAGTAGACTATCTAGAATTGAACTCCCTTCATGACACACCACTATTTATGGTGAGTACAAAAATATAAACTTTGTATGACAACGTTTTTGAGAAAATAAATTTTTTTAACTAACCCAAAAAAATATAATTTGAATATAAGTGTAGCATCTTTGGCATGTGTTGGCTTCTCTCCAATGTGCATTTGAATTTTTGGTTTAGATTTGTCTGAATGTGATTTCATGTAGTGTCATGTCATACTATGTCATACTATATCAGAAGAAATAGAAATATTTCCTAATCTTCATATGAAAATCACTCAATTTAAGTGTCACATTTTCTAAGGTTTTGTTATGGGATTTGGTCATCCAACTGGTTTTATTTTAATTTGAACGATCGATCATGCGAACATGCACTTCAGGAAGTTTACTGCTATGAATCTACATAATTTCTGGAGTCTATTTAAATAACCAATCATGCAAACATGCACTTTTGGAAGCTTACTGCTATGAATTTTCAGGAAGTTTACTATTATGAATCTTTTGGACTCTATTTAAATAATTCTTACTTCTCGAAAGAAAAATGTGGAGTCTATTTAAATAAACCCACACATTTTTCAATAAGTATTGATTATTTAAATAGAATCCACATATTTTGTAGATTTATAATAGTAAACTTCCAGACGTGCATGGTTGCATGATTGATCAATCACATTAAAACAAAACAGTAAACTTCTAGAAGTGCATGCTTTCATGATTGATTACTCAAATTAAAACAAACAAATACCATAACAAAACATTAGAAACTGTCACATGTGATTTCAGAGATTTTGATCTAAAGACTCAGAAATCTTGCTATGTTTGTTGAGATGATATGATATGACATGACCAGAAAAAAAATTCGAATGCGCTTAGAGAAGCCAGCACATTGCCTCTCGGCCTGCCTTCGAGGCCTTTCTTCTTAGTGCACAACAAAATTCTGCATAAACCCTCATGAGATAATTCATGTACAATATGCAAATAGAGAAAAATTTGTCACATAGTTTCAGAAATAAGGGAGTTATAGGCATTTCGTCCTCCAACGATGCCAGAGTAACCATTTAGGCTATTTTCATTGTTAGTGATGTTGTCCCACACTAATTTTCTCAATATCAGAGACAACGTCTCTCCAATTCTGACTCCTGAGTAGTACGCTTTTCGTGGTTGCAAAGGTCTTTGGCATACACACCTTTGGACGTGTCCAGCTCACACCATACATCACATTAGTATAGATTTATTTAATCACAAATCTAATATGAGCAAAGAGCAGAGAGGAATTAAATTTTTTAACATATAAAACTTATTTTAGAATGTAAAAAATAATGTGTCCAACCATCATTTCCTCTTTATCCTAAATATTAGCAATCCACCATTTTCTTTTTATCCATAAAAATTCGCAATCGATGGGGACAAAGAGTGCAGTACAATAATGTGTCTAACCATCATTTCCTCTTTGTCCATAAATATTCGCAATCCACGGGAACAAAGAGTGGGGTACTGATCTAAAATGAAGATCTTAGATTACTTTTAAGGTATTACAGACTCGTGCATGGATTTGCTTATACTACTTAGTGCAATG
>APFE030708198.1:28867-39174 GCA_000404065.3 Pinus taeda
ACCTACTTCTTGATCTCTGCATTCTCTAAAGCGGATAACCTATACATTCTGATGTTAGACAATGGAGCATCTTGCTGCAAATGAATATCATGTACTATTTCCCTTTTGGGTGGCAGACCTTTAGGTTCTTGAAATAGGATATCATATTTTGAAACAACTTTTTCTAAATCAACTTTCTGTTTAGCATCACAACCCTCAAATACATTGGTTTTATCAGAATTATTTTCATTTACAACTATTAGTAAAAATTGCTTACATGAATTTACAATTCTTTTCATCTGCCCTGAGTTTATGAGAGTGTAATTATTTTGAGTTTATGAGCTCTTACAATGTATTCTATTCCATCTTTGGTGAGTTGATACTTATTGTCAGCTCTATAGAAAATGGTTTTTCTATCATACAAGTAAGAACTTCCTAAAAAAATACCACATATATCCAAGGGAGCTATATCTAACTCAACCTCATCTACAAATGTTGATCCAAATTCAAACCCAAGTTTACATTGTCTAGTCACTTGTAGCTTTGCTTTATCACATACACAACCTAATGGACATGGCTTCTTGTGAGGTGTGGTTAGTAATCCCAACTTCTTTACAATTGCTTCAGAAATCAATTTCACTTCTTATCGACTATCAAATAAAGTATCAATATTTTGATGCTTGGAAATAACTCTAATATGAAAAAGATAATGTCTTTTCCTCTCATTTTCTTCATTATCAACAGATTGTGCAGAATTACTGGTAGATGCTTTAGAATTTTTACCTTTTATACCTGTAGCTATGACTGTTGTTTCATCACTTGAGTCTGACCTCAAATCTTTTTGAATAGTAGCCGCAGTCTTCTTCTTCTTGCCATCGAACTTCTTGGGTTTCAACTCCGGATGCAAAGACCAGTGATGTGCATTATCATGTCCTTCTTGTAGTGAGTGCATAAAGGTTTGTCTTTCTGTACAATGTTTTCCTTCCTCTCTTTCCATTTCTGCTTCTTCTTTTCCTTGTTCTTGCTTGCAGTGGGTTTTGATGATCCCCCAATCTCTGGGTTCACATTCTTGCGTTTAGCCTCTAGATGTGTAGCCTAAACTGATACCTCATCTATGTTAGTAGGGTTAAGCATGAGAATGGTGTGCCTCAAATAGCTATGCAAACCACCTATATACTTCAACAAAGTTTCAGGTGAGTTTAGAGAAATGGCTAGAATTAAAGCTCTTTTCCTAAATTCTTGGGTATAGCTTTGTACACTTTGCCCCTTTAATTAGCGAAGAGTTTGCCAACTCATCGTTTCTTGCTGCATATAAGCTAGTGGATAGAATTGTTTTTTAATGGCAGAAACAAATTCACTCCAAGTAGAGAGAATTGTACCATGCTTCTTCAAATTAGCTTGTGTCCTGCGTTCCCACCATACTAGGGCAGTTCCTCCAAGACGAAGGCTAGCCAACTGAATTTTACTCCTTCTTGAATTAATGTTTTGCACCCTGCAATACACATCAATCTGTCTAATCCAGTTATCTAGCTTTTCTACATTTAATTCTCCATCATAGATTGGAAAATCAAATTTTACATCTAATTTAATCAAAGATGTTTTTTTTCTTTTTCTTTTTAGGGCTAGAAGGAGGTGTTGATGGAGGAGGCTCTTCCCCTTTCCCTTTGTCTTTTGAATGGGCAATTAGAAGAGGTTCCTCTACTCCTTTGCCTTGTTCGGGTGTTGAGGTGCTTTCACCTCGATCTTTCTTAAATTCCCAATACATTTCTTCCACCATGGCTCTCATCGTCATGAAACTATCCATGAACTGAGATTCTGATTCCAATGGGACTTCTCCGGCCATTCTCCTCTAAGCGTAGACTCTTCCAATCTCTGGATTCATCTCAAAAAACTCTCATTCTCCTAGTTTGAGCTTTGACCTAGTTATCATTCAACAATCCAGCACAAACTTGTCTAACCTCAGCCAATCTAAAGCTATGATACCACTTGATCTGAAAATGAAGATCTTAGATTACTTTAAAGGTATTACAGACTTATGTTCATGGATTTGCCTATACTAAGTGCAACGGATCGATAAAATTGTGAATAATATAGATAATGAGCAGTTAGAGAAACACAATAGATAAACACACATAAACACGACAAGTTTAATATGGATTTCACCCAAAACTCTTGGGCTACGTCTCTTGGTCCAGCCTTCAGTGGTGACCTCTCTATTATGTCTTCAAGAGCAGAGTTTTACAAAGTGTGAGCTCAAATTGAGTCTCAACACAACAGACATAAAACAACAAGAGTTTTGCCTAAATCCCTCAAGCCTTTCTGAGTACACAGACCCTTTCTTTCACTCTCTATCTCTGCTTTCTTTCTGTGTCAGTGCTACCTTCTCTTGTCTCTGTCACTCTGTGGTTTTAAAGCCAATTGACGTTGTCTGTTCATTTACCCTTCTCGGGCTCTCTAGCTCTCGGCTTTTGTCCATTCGAATCCCCTTATGAGCATTAACAATCATTGCATAACGTCTTTAGGGAAGGTGGCCATCTGTTCTCCAATGGAAGGGACCATCGGGCCTTTGAAATCCCAAAACATAGCGTTCTCTGTTTACACAGAGATACACTGTAAAACATGGGAAAAATCCGCCAAATCACTGTTTATCGCACTTCAAATATTATGAATTCCGCCCTATATTCCATCGGGCCCGCCTTTAAATCGCTATCGCATGTCACCAATGTCCATTCCGTGGTTTCCTTTTGTATTTGAAAAATACATTAAAAGCACTAAAAATCCTACAAAATGGCTCATATTGGACCTGAAATGTTATATACTCGCCTCTATAGGTTCCATTGGGTCCGGATATACATGGCAAGTCACCTATGTATCGTCGCCGCTCCATGGTGTTGCTCTGATGCGATATTGCGATATCACAATCGCAAGTCGCATGGTCTTCGGTCTTCTGTAAGCCTTTCTCTTTGTGTTTTGCCAATGTGATATTGCAATTCAACTTGGATCGTCGATCTGCGAGCTTGATCGATGGTCCTCGTTGACCATGCGGATCACTGTTGCAATATTTATGTGGTAGCTTCCAATAGCCTCTGTTGATTGCAATATGCTGATCAGATTTGGACCGTTGATCGGCCAGATCCGACGGCTCTTGCGTATCACTATCCAAGCCTCCGATAGCTCTGTTTTTGATATTTTTCACCCCAGATAGTGTAAACCTCAATTTCTAAAAGTTCTTCTTATGCGATAGTTTTGGATAGTTTTGGATGTTTGAAGACTTAAAAGGTGTTTAAGATCCATTTTGGATCAGGTACAAATCACTAGCAAAAGCTTTTTAGACTTGACACACAATGATTAATAAAAACATCGTTGTCGGAGTGGCAAAAGGAAGTCGCTACAGTTGCGAAGGAATTCTAATTCGGTTTGCCCTTAGAATTGGATGTGAATATCTGATAGAAATTATCTGAAAATAAAGATGAAGCAGTGGCAGTCGGATTGATGGCTTTTATCTAAAGAATAAGATGAACCGCAGGCAGTCGGATTGATGGCTTTTATCTAAAGAGTTAAATTAAGCAGAGGCGGTCCGATTGATGAATGCGTATGGCTTTTAGGAAATGCTCCAAACAAAACAAATGGGTAACACCAATGGTTGAACATGGCCACCAATGGCTTGCATTTTTCTGGGCCAGTTTGTCCTGAAACTTGAATTTCCTTAGCCGTTTGTAATCATTTTAAATTTTTACTAACAATCGTGACGTCATCAAATAAATAATTCAATTTCCAAATTACACTTCAAAACGGCAGACCAAAAACTTGGTAAATGCAGCGCGGATTTATCAATTATATTTCTTATTATCAAACCTGCTACATACTTTTAAAATAATTTTAAGTTACAATAAGATTATACGCAATAATCCTCACAGACCTGTGGTTGGGATTTCACTGAATCAATGCATACAAGGGCCAGCCTCAAGAACCTTTGGGGAGATGGAAAAGTCGCGTAAGTAGTGACGGATAGTCTGCCAGGCTTAGAATGCTTTCCCGTCACCTCCGGGATATTAACTCCAGGATCTAATCTTGGCTCGTATGAGATTTTAAAGGCGTAGTATATCTCATTTTTTAATTTTAATTTTCTCACATTTAACCATATAATCTCCAAAGATTTTTTTTTTTTTAAAGATATATAATTGAATTTAATGAATGTTTAACTATATAACTGAACTTAATACCAGTATTAGTTTATAATTTTAACTTCTAATTTCAACCATTCTCTTTCTTTTTTATATATATAAACTTTGATATAATTTCTTATGGTTATTAGTTTTTAATCTCAATTAGAAAAATATATTTTAAATGACACATCAATATTCTAGTTTTGTATTTTCTAAGTGAATATTAAAAAAATAGAATAATGTTTACTTTTGTTGAATTTCATCTATTTTATAATACAATATACTTGTCCTTTACATTATATAGTTGATACCTCAATAAGCTTACCACCATATTGACACATGCATCATTTAGAAATGGTCACTTAATGAGATTCCCATTTGAACTTATGTGCCATGAGAATTGTCAATTCTTGTGGATGACATTTTATTTAGTTTCCATATTATCTATATTCTAAGTTTCCCATTTGAATTTATGTACGATGAGAATTGTCAATTTTTGTGGATGACATTTTATTTAGTTTCCGTATTATATATATTCAGATATTGTGCTCATTAGAGTGTGATTTAGGTTGTTATTTTTCCTAAAGCAATAATATAATTCGTTACAAGTTACAAATTATGTATATACAAAAAAATGGATGTAAATTTTAATGATAATGCTAACTTGTTATTAGGATTAATTACAAAGGTGTAGCTCCATGACATTTTTGAAGCAAAAACAATAAACTTTGAACAAATTCAAGAAAATAATGTTATCTCTATTTCCTTCATATTTGTGTGTTGGTAACGATATGTGTTTCCATGTCATTTAGCATATAATTTGGTATCGTCATTGTTATGATAGAGAATTAATTGGCTCAAAACACATAATTTGAATTCAAATTTTCATTAAACCATTGATTTTGTGCTTGGTGAAACTCTTCCTAAAGATAACCAGTAGTTTATTTTCACACAAAATTATTTCATGGTTTGGTTTAGGATAAAAATTTATTCTACTAAGGAAATTTTCTAACTTATATGCTTATGGGTAAGTTTGGATATGAATTTGTACAAAATAGACTTTATCAACATTAAGAAACAAAATTTGGAATTACACTAGTGACAATTGGGATTCAATTTATTTTCTTCTTCATATTTCTAGTTAGCAACATAGAAATAAATGTGGTGATCCTTTGCATATCAAGAATTTTGAGAATGATTCATATGTCTCTTTTCCTCTGCCTCATCATAAACAAAAAACCAAGGAGATACATATTTTATAGCATTAATGTTTGGAGCAACATTTGTTATGTCTGACTCGGATTATTAAGAACTAGAAGATGCAAATTTTTTATTTTATTTTTTATCACTATCAAGAGAAATGGTATATCTCTTTGTTGTAGCGACTACAACCACCCTCCAAAATTTTGGCCTGCACCCAATTTTGGAGCCTCCCTTGAGAGTTTCACTTGATGACTGAACACCCTCAAGTTTACTCCGTGAGCCCGTGTGAGTCTTTGCATCTACCTTGCTTGTTCATTTCATCCATGTTTTTTCATGTTGGTATCTAATCATGCTTGCACCCATGTTCTGGTTATGGTCAAAGTCTTCGCTTCTTGTATACTTGTTGTGTTCACTATGAAAGCATCTATGACACTCACACATGGAGTCACATTCACTGTTACGCAAGCACCGTCACAACCGATCAATGATCAACCACAAGTGTCGCACTTGTTGCTTGCATTGTTAATCAATCATGTTGAACATGTGTGTTTGGATGGTTTGAGTCATCTCGTTGTCTATTCATGTAAGTGTGTGTTTGCATGATCACATATACATCTTTCACTCCTTCATGCACTTGGTCATTTTTTTGAAGTTCTCACGACTAGACTCCCCTATGATAGTCAGACCATCACCCTGCCATCGACTCGATCAACTGTCACCCAGAACAGTGCAAAAGTGTCAAGCAAGTCTTTTCAAGTTGCGTTGCCTGCAAGAAATTCAACCAACCTTCATGCTGGCCACCCGGAGAGTTGGACCCGAGAGCCACCTTGTGACTTCCCTAAAAAATTGCGTAGAGGTTGCTGACCTTGCTTGCCCTGCTGACTGAGGAAATTGCACAAACAATTTAGATAGAAACCCAATGCTTGTCCCTATCTCCCTCAGAAAATTACACAATTTTCTTAGTCAGTCCTTCCAACAATCGACCCGCTACTCATCCAGAAAATTGTGCAGTATTCATGAGCAGGCTCTCTACTGCTCAACAGTCTGCTCAACTCAGAAATTGTGTAGAGATGATTAGCAAGTCGGCCCCAACATCAGTGCAATCTCTCTCGCCAGCAGCTTCGAGTAATAGACTGACAGTTCCCTCAAGGAATTGTGCAGTTTCTACTGCCAAGCTCTCGACAATTGACTACTTGTTCCCCTTGGGAATTGTGCAGTTTCTACTACCAGTGATTGAGCAACCAAATGCCAGCTCCCTCTGGGAATTGTGTAGTTTTGGTTGCCAAGCTCTTGGCAAGTTCCTCCAAAAATCTGTGCAATTTTTTCTTGTTGATCCTCTATGGAGCTTGGCCTGTTCCCCCAGACAATTACGCAAATTTTGCTATCAAGCCCATGCTACCCGCTCGTTCCAGAAAATCTGCAAATTCTATCTACCTTGCCTTCATGCAACCCGAACTGTCCGTCCTAAAATTTTCACAATTTTTCCTTCAAGCTGAGCCAAACTTCGCGAAAAGTCACTGTCGACCTGGATTGCCCATCTTCATCACCCAGTGATTCTTGCGCAGTTTTCATCAGCAGTTCCCGGAGCCTTCATCCCACCACTCAACTTTGTTGTCTCTCTCGGTCACCTGCATCCGAAATGATCATGTGTCATGGTAGGCTAGGAGGTTTTTGGATTTCATGTTGTCTCATCATGAGTGGCTGCAGGCACAGGTATACTAACAAACATGGTGTGACGACGAATGAGATGAACGAAGGGAGCACATGCAGAAAGATAGGTTCACCAATACATGAACGAATGACACATGCAAAGATATGTGCTTGTGAACAGATGATCATGCAAAGGTATGTTCACGGACGGATGGACGAGAAAACATGCAAGATCATCTCATGGACGGACAAACGGACGAACATGCACCTTTTGTGAATAGACAAACCTGTCAAGGAGCAATGTGCCAAAGCAACATCAACGAACCAACGACCATCGAAGATTCCACGCACCTTGCCATGTGGAAGTGAAGCTGTGACACACCATGAAGACATCCATCACCTAGTAGCACTGCAACTCGACATGCACTCCAAAAGTAGTACGAATGTACTAGCACAGTCGTCTCGAGTCATATCATGAGTCATGTCGCCCACATCTCTACTATGGGCTATGTTGTCAATCAATGTAATGTAACGTGAAAGTCTAAGAGACCCACTCGTTGCAAAAAGAGTCATGCAAAGTTGAAAAGTCATGCAAGTCAAACAGTGATGAGTGTAGTCGAACAGCCACAAGGGTCAGTTTCAACCTTAGCTATAAATACCCCCTCATTTGTACATGAAAGGGATTTTCACCTTAGCTCCTCCCAGATAGCTAAGAGACTCTGTAATATTTTCTTTGAGGAGTAAGTAGTGGCTCCAACACCTCACACACAAGGTTGGTGATGTATGATGTAATGATATGTCTTGGAACTTTCGCTCAATTCAGAAGCTTGCTAATAGGCCATGACATTTTCACACATGTATTGTAAGTGTTGAAAGACTAATATTGAACACTTATAATGCATGTTTCTTTAACCTGTGTTGAACACTTAAACTATTTCACTTGTTGTAATACATAATTTGTTAATGAAAATGTGTTGCATATGCTGTTAATGTTGTCTTTCCCGTAGTGGCTATGTCCCTGGACATCAGACATACCTTTCACATAAAACTTGTTGTAACAACTGTTGCACTTATGCATACTCATCCGCTGAGTCTTGAACGTGTTATCTTCCCTTATGTGTTGCGACTACTGAATCCGTGTGGACTACTCCTCTCGAAGTTGTGCACGACCTTTCGTGTTATGTGTTCCTAGCAAAGTTGGAGCTTCTTCCCAACCGACTGGGGACTCACTCTCACCCTCTCCCTCTATAGTGAAAGAACCATTGGCACAAGTAACACTATCATTCACCAGGCACATGAACTTCACTTCTGGAAGATAAAGGAAACCACTCTCCTATGCTAGCAAGCAAGAGTTAAGGCAAATCCTTAAGACAATGGCAACTGGGCCATCATACCAGATGGGACTCCCACACCAAATGGTGTGAGGTGTAGTTGGGACTTCATACCAATTTGATCCCCTGAATGTTGGCAGGTCCAGCACCGTCAACATTAAATCTAGCGTTAGAAGGAGGAAAAATAGTTGTATATCGCTGAATATCCCCTCACACTCATTCATCAACCATCTGATTAAGGTAGTGACTCACACTCTCTCTCACCTACACGCTACTCTGTAGTTGGCTACTCCTCACCTTCTAAGATTGAACACAAGATTCCATATCAACACCTTTGCTCTGTCTGTCCCATCACTTGCTAGTTTGTGAAACCAGTCAGACTGATCCCAGGCATACAACATGTTCCATATGCATCAAGAAAGCCAAAAGCCACTCCAACTGGATTTGTTGTATCATCAGTATAGAAGCAGTCCTTGCCACACTTGAAGTTCTGGCAGAAGCTATTGGGGATGGAGAGAAACCTCCAGTCTTCTGGCAAGGTGAACAAAACCCTCTTGTTATCTTGGGATTGAACTCCTGTACATGAGGCAAAGGGGAAGGAAGTGGAGGAGGCGAAGGCAGAGACGAACCAACAGACTCAAATTTGGAACCATCAGATTATGAAAGAGAAGAGGAGGATGAAAAAGAAGAAGAAATGGTTGACCCAAATCTTGAATGGATGACTCAGGGACCATTGGCTCTCCCAGCTGTTCTACACAAGATGCTGAAGTGAGCGGAGAGAATGAACATCAAGTTCAACCCTGATAGCATGGTGAAGGCAGAAGACCACTTGGACAACTTCTACGTACAGCTACAGACCCTTGAGGTACAGTATAATGACATAGCATGTAGATTATTCCCATGTACCTTGGACGATCACGCAGCTACATGGTATCACAACCTTCCACCAAAATCTATATAGAATTGGGGTGAATTCAAACAGATGTTCCATGAAAAGTTTGCTGATGACAAGACCCCAACCATGCTACTTAAAGAATTGGGAAGCCTCAAGATGGAGGGAAAAGTAAAAGTAAGAGATTTCAATAAGATGTTTACTCACCTATTGAACAAGTTTGCAGTAGACACTAAACCTCATGACTCCATCACTGTTGATTACTACAAGTATGCACTGCCAATCAACATTGCCCAGTTTGTCAAGTGAGATGTGAAATCAACACTCTTGGAAAGTTGTGAAGAGGCTATTGTTGTTGAGAAAGACGTGTGAACAATCGGAGTCATCAAGGATGACGAATCAACGAAGGACTCCAAGGATGTGAGTAGGAAGCCCCAAGAAATGGCAAGCAAGGGTAGAGATAAGGAAGCAAATGATATTGAGACCCTCACTCGCCTTGTCAAGAAGGAGCTTATCAAGCAACAACTGGTTCGCTTCAAAAACTACGGAGAAGCCTATGTTCTAGCTCAAACAATGCGCAGATCCTAAGTTTTTTTCCTTCCATGAAAAACATCACCCTGAGAACTCTTGTTCAGACTGGAAGTGAGTCGTTAGATCTATCTACAGTAATACACTCGAGGTGGAAAGAAATATGCAGGAGAAACCGAAAGACACTGATGATGACGAAGAGGTTGGACCTAATGAAGAATCAAGTTCTGGGCATGTGGTGAACACATATCAGTGCCTGCAAGTAATGTCGAAGACAAACACCAAGAAGTAGTCCCAAAAGAAAAATGATCGTTACAATCTTAGGAGTAAAGGGGCTCCCCCTACACTTGGGGAAATGCAAGATAAGATGAGACTGCTGATGAGGAAGGTTGATCCACTAGTCGCCCCAGAGTAGAAAACTCAAAGCAAGTCGGGAAGACATCAGTGGACAAGAGTACATCCATGAGCAACAAGCTGCAGAACACTCCGCCAGACAACATGAACATTCGTTCCACCCTGGATATCTCGGTAAGTCTCCTACCTCTGGACTATAACATT
>APFE030708198.1:46613-81290 GCA_000404065.3 Pinus taeda
AATAAAAATTATTTTTAAACTTTTATAAAAACAAAAATTCTGATTTGACCATTTTAGTGGAGTTTATAAATTCACATAGAGTACTATTAATGTTACTATCGTATAGGTCTATGAGTCTTCCAACATCAACATCAATATTGTTCTAGTGGGAATATAAATTATAACTATATGGCTTCTTACATAGAGGTAGTTTATATATATATGTGTGTGTGTGTGCGTGTGTGTGTGGATACATATGGGCTTTATACACTTCAGCAAGTGAAAAATAATTACACTTCTAAACAATAGAAAGTACAATTAGAGCATGTCATTATGAGTGAGTACGCTTTGGTTTCTTGGTCCAACATTTTCTATGAAATGTTACTTCACATGGTTTTACTTTATTGAAGAGAGTCGTAAATCAAGGCTTTTTTGAAGGTTATACTATTTTAATTTTGGCATAAGGTTTATGCTTTTTCCAACAAATTTTTTTACATGAATCAAATGTTTTATGTATTTCTTTTAGGTAAAGGATAAATCAAATGTTTTATGTATTTTTTTATGTAAAGGGTAAAGAAAACTATAAATAAACTAGAAATTTTCTTTAAAGGTATAAAGATACACCAAAGGAATAAAATATTTGGAAATATTATCTAGCCACAAACAAATTCCACATATAATATATCTATAAACTTTTATTTACAATTAAATATGTTTAAAAAATCATTATTTATGGTTACATGTTCTTTAAAAAAAAACAATTTTTTTTTTTTTAGAATATCAAATTTCAATATTTAGTGACCAATATTTAAAAACTCTATTTCAATTCAAAGACTCTCAAACTGCTTTCCAAAAGCACTAAGAATCTATGAATTGAAAATTTGACCAAATATCCATGATAATGATGATGCTAAGACTTTAACCAAGTGATGAAAGCTTCTCACTGAGAGCTTGTTGCTATTGAAAAGGAGTAACCCCATTTCTAACTATTGTTTCAGAAACAATTGGAGATGGATTATTCTCATTTGTAATCACTTGTTTCGAAACAGACAGAGAGACAAAGCATTTTTTTATAATCACTTCTCGAAAAAAGGCCAAAGATTTCCTTAGAATGAAATGCAACATGTTAATAATAACCCTATGTAATATACGTGTCTTATCATTTTCACCAACTAGTGTTTCTTCAGCTAGGGAAATTGAGACATACACTATAATTTTTGTTCACATATTATGCTATAGGTTATGCTAACTCATTATGAAACATCAAGTTAAGCAAGTTAAGCCACATGGGTTCATCCTATTGGAAAATATAACTAGGCTCGGTCTTCATTTAATGTATTTGAGTAATCATGTAATGTACTTGTCAAAGGAATAAAGAAAATAATTATTACTATTATTATTTTGAATTATTAAACCATAGGTTTCATGCTTGGGTCACAATGTTTTGGGTCAAAGTTCCAATTGAGGAATTCTAGGATTTATTTTGAGTTAATAGAGTCATTGTATTTTTAAATAGACCCTTCTTGGGCTTTTGAATCATGCAAAAAGGTTAAGTATTGAGTCAAATATAATTTATGTATTCTCCACACCAAGTCGGCTTAGAAGAGATCAAGTCGGCCTAAGGATACTTATTCGACCTCACATGGAGCCCATAAATACAAGTAAGTGGAAGTCATTTGGAGCATTACAACTGAAGCTAGTTCGATATCTCAAGAGTAGAAGGGAAGTGTGAAGTTTGAATATAGGAAGCCAAAGGAAGTGTGAGTTTCTGGAAGTCTAAGGAGAAGATGAAAATCAATTTTTTTATCCCTCTCTCTCTTTTTTTCATGCCCTAGATTGGGATATTGAAATCTTCTAAGTTTCACTAATGCCAAAAGATTCCTGATGCCAAAATTTGTTGCCTAGTCGAAGTTGTTGGAAAGAGGTCGAAGGTCTAGGAGGCTGACTTGGTGTCGAGAGAAGGTTTGGTCTTTGTCCAGGGTGAAGAGTCTCAAATAATACTGTTTGAAGGAATAATTTTCTTGACTGGGTATCCCCTTGAGGGGGGTATTACCGTGGCATACTACCTACATCTTGTGTCTCTTGTTTTTGGATCTTCATACACACATAATATGGTAATTTCTTGATGAAAGATAGGATAATGAAGAAGTAAAAGAATCCAACACACTCACAATAAATTATGAAGAAAGGAGAATCAAACCCTAATATAACTTCTTTGATTTTCCAACATGGTATCAAAGCTAAGGTTAGGAAAAGTTGAATATCAGTTTGTTGACATGGATTCTCCCTCTTTGATGAACTACATAACTATGGTTATCAACACTACTGGAACCTGGACCAAGAATGACATCTACTACTTATTCAACGACGTCAAAAGTCAAGGATTCTTGGTTGCTCTTATAGGTTCTCTTAATGATGACAATGCATAAATCATTGATAATGAAGCATCAAGACACATGACTAGAGAAGTAAACAACTTAAAAGGATCCATATTCTCATCATTGAAGCTAGATAATGGATTGAAGTTGCACCTCAACAACACTCTATATGTTCTAGGTTTGAAAAATATTTTTCTTTCTATTTCTTGTTTAGAAGATAAAGGGGAAAGAGTTGCTTTTGTTGATAGAAAATTATTTGTTTTAGGAAAAGCTAACATTGATAAGGCTAGGGTTATTGGGGTTCTTGAAGGAAGTCCTTATAGAGTCATTGCACCACCTCCTATAGCTTTGGTTCATATAAGTCCCATTGAGCTATGGCATTGAAGGTATGGTCATCTACATTATAAGGTCGTCCATACTCTTAGTCAATTGGTTCATGGTATTCCTAATATGAAGTTATATCATCAAGGTGTGTGGAAGGGATTCTCTTTGGGAAAACATACAAGAAATCCATTTCATCATTGTGAAACTAGGTCTAAATAAATATTAGAGCTCATCCATTCTGATGTGTGTTGGCCCATGACTAACAAATCACTTGGAATTCATATCTACTATGTGACATTCATTGATGACCATTCTAGAAAGACATGGCTCTACCTTCTCAAAACAAAATATGAAGTATTTGATAAGTTCAAGGAGTTTAGTTCCAAAGTGGAAACCCTAACCGAATGAAAGAATAACTTTTCAAAGAATCCAATCCTCCATGGCTATGTAGGAAATCTAACTTAAGAAATTAAATCATGTTCATGGTATCACATGTTTTCCTTGAAAGTTTGAATTATAGGTATATAAGCCCATGGTTTACACTTCATGGAATTCATACAAGGTTTGTCAAGAAACATCTCCAGGTATGTCTTAGAACATACATCTTGTAAAATTATCTTCATCTTATTTTAAATTTTATGTTAATAACATCGTTTTGTCTAGTTGTCATGAATCATAAATAATATTGTTATTGAGTGATTCATCACTTGATAAATCTACCCTCCTTACACCCTTAATTGTTCTTATAGAACCCTAGGCATGTTCTCTAGAAAACCATAACCTAAGGGTATGCTAATGTGAATTTTTGAAACCCTAAATTTCTTACGGTTATTAAGAAATGTTATTTGAAATTCTTGTTGATGATGTCATGTTTGGGATTTTGGTATGATCATGAAATCCTAACTTGTTAGGGTTGAATGATGTTTGTCTTAGATCCTGAACCTTGGAAATTTTGGAATAGTTGGGTTTTCTTTGCTATGTTATGAAACCTTAGATATTTATGATTTGGTTGCATTTATAAGAAAAACCATTTTTATGTATTTAGAGTCCTAGGAATTTTTTGTTCCTTTCTCTCTCTGTTTCATGCCCTATATTGGGAGATCGAAGTCTTCCAAGTTTCAATGATGCTCAAAGCTACTTCGTGCCAGAAGCTGCTGCCTAGTCGAAGTTGCTAGAAAGAGGTCAAAGATACAGGAGGTTGACTTGGTGTGGAGGGAAGGTCTGGCTTTGTCTAGGGTGAAGAATCTCACAAAATACTATTGAAAGGAAGATTTTTCTTCACCGAGTTTTCCCCTCAAGGGGGTTTTTTCCCTGGCATAATGGTTACATCTTGTGTCTCTTGTTTTTTGATCTTCATACAAACATAATATGGTAATTTCTTGATGAAAGATAAGATAATAAATAAGTAAAAGAAACACACTCACATGTAACTATCAAGAAAGTATAATAAAACTCTAATATAAATTCTTTGATTTTCCAACACATCCTTATGTTCGTTATTGATTTGTAGTACACCATGTGCATACATGTGGCCATATTTTGTGTATGTTAACATGGCAGGCCCACCTATTAGTCAAGTCAAATGCACGGTGTTGGCAATCTCTTTCACTGATCAATATTTCCTAAGCTATAGAATATTTTATAGCTCACTAATAGATTCAGACAGTACGAGATGGCCATCCATCCAACCATGCAACCATCCCTCCATGTTGCATGAATTTTGATTTTTCAGCAACTATATCATTCCTATTCCCACAGGTATCACAACTCATCGTGGTTGATGCAATTAATGAAAATGGGGACAAGATCACTCTAGCTTCCTTGCTAGAGATGTAGTTAATGTAGGTACACGTCCACTCAATGTTCAAGATTTAAAAAAAAAACACTCCCACTTGAAAATTGGACATGGGATTGTAATGTGTCGGATGGTGGGACTACCCCCAAGTACTGTGAGAATAAGAAAAATTGTTCCATGCAGCTGAATTTTGAAATAGAGGTTAGATTACAGTGGAAAATTTGGTTTATTACTAAAACAATTGTGTTTTCCAACTTTCTATGGCTTTAGAGCATATACGCTGTTAGAACACCTCTGAAACAAATGAAAATAACTCCAAGAATTTGCTCTAGGGCTGGTGTTTCTCATAAATTTGATTTCGAACATCAAGAAATTTCAATATTTCCATTATTAATGAATTTATGATAATAGGTACTCATATGAATGGATTATTTATAAATCAATCTCTCCATATTTATCTAAACTCAATATGTAGGGAACAATCACCTATTAAGGAAGTATCTTTTGGTACACCTTTGAAGGGAACAATAAACTATTAAGAAAGTGTCTTTTAGCACACCATTTCCACAAAAACACTACCACAATGCTAATGATATGGTCCACCTCCAGCATGAAAATCCTTGTGGTAGTTTGATCATGAGGTAGGCACAATTATGGAAAAATATTACCTCCTCCCTAGGTGTGAATAAATGTTGATAGGGGATGTTTTAATAAGTTGGAGGTGGCAAGTTAACTTGGCCACCCTCAGCTACTAAATTAAAAGTGATGGTACACACTCATCCAATGTGGAGATGTCACATAAAATGACTTGGGATAAAAAATAGTGGGTGATGATTATGAGCGAAGGAGAAATAATTACTCAAAGTGGGGACAACGGTCCAAAAGAGGAAACCCCATGTGATGCTAGGTCACCATAGTGCTCTAAGCCTTGACTAAAAGATGACATATTATGTACTTGATCTAAGGTTATTTTGCATATCGCTCATTTCAAAAACAGTTAGGGAGAGGACAACATTGGTGTGCCATTGAGGAGTTTCAAACCCCGTTCAGAAATTGCAATAGGAAGGAGCTATAGGCAGTCCTACAACTACTACAGGAGGGTTGAGAGACTACTACAGGAAGTTTGACAAGGTGAAAAAGGGCTGGCCAAAGAGGTTTGAATTTATTTACAAATTACCATCTTGATCACAGACTACTTGAAAAGAAGTAAGTGCCACCATCTCCTTCATCCATCGATCAAACTGCTTGCAAATTTTACTTAATTTCTACAAGACAGTGACAATATAATTATGCAATTAAAAGTTCTTTTTGAGTAGTAAAGTGATTGAAACATAGGCAATTTTCATTAACAAGGAATTTTTGACTCACTGTTGCCACTGAATTAAACACTAAATCTATAGAAGAAGCATTTCTCCCTCACTTAATTAAGAACATAAAGAAGAGATGGGGGGAGGATTTAATAGGAGGGAGCCATCAAATACCAAGAGAATCCACCTACACCCTCTTGTGGTGGAAGTTTTTAGAAGACACCTGTGGCTAGGATTCTTTGAGTTACTGAATGGGTATGATGATAACCTTGCCTTTGAATTTTCCATGGATCTAAATTCACAAACAGAGGGAAGTACCACCACCACTATGAGGGTATTGGCTATCTATCTCAGTCCTAAAATAGTTAGTAGAGTATAAACCCTACCTCTAGTGATCAAGTGGAGTAGAGAAGACAAAGCCACCAGTGTCACTACTAAAAATAATTTCTTCTCTGCTAATGAAAATTCTGTCGAGGAAAATAATGGAGTTAGGACAAAAATCCTACCTTATCCTTGGGATGAGGTGGCCTACCATATTCTGAAGTACATATCATGTGTGGGAAGAATGAGTGTAATATCTGCTTACCACTTTATATTACTTCATGAACTCAGGTTCAAGGAAAATTTGCCTCTTGGTCGAAGAATTAGTGTGCCATACTTCCTCCTGCAGTCCATCAGGGAAATGAGTCAAAACGTAAGAGAGAGAACAACAATGCCTAGGTCACCATGGCCTCATTAAAATGATAGTGGTGGATACCTTGAATAATTTGAGAACCCCTATCCTTTGGTCCAAATTCATAGACATGGATAGAGAAAATTTCATAGACACACAATCCCTCACACAAGGTGAGACCCCAACCTCTAGTGTTGGAGGAATAGGCATCATGGTCAGAAGAAAAAGAAAGAGAGACAAAAGTAGAAAGGAAAATAGGAGAAGTAGAGATGAAAAAAGAGGAAGAAGAAGAAATAGAGGTAGAGGTAGGAGAAGAAAAAGATGAAAAAGAAGAAGAAGAGAAAAATTAAAAAAAAACATTAAGTCCTAAGAGGATTACTGATCCCATAGAAACAAATATACCCCCAAATAAAACAAGTCTCAAGAGCCACTGAACATTAGTTAGTTGCAACTTTAGCTAACTTAAGCACCCTGGTCAAATCTAAACGGAAGAGACAAAGGAAAACCCCCCTATAATTTTACACCAAGAAAAGCACCAGGATTAAGCAAGGGAAGCCACAAACTCCCACAAAGGTCCCCATCACAATTGAGGAGTCCCAAAGCAAGGAAGAGGAGGTAGGAAAAATTGAGGGAAAAATTGATGAGGTCATCTATCCAAAACCCAAAAAATAAACTCCTATAGCATATGTGAGGAGCCCTACCACTAGATCAACCTCCTCCAAACAACCCAGAACACCAGCAACCCTCCAACAAGAAGAAAAAGGGAAGCTATAATAGGGATAGAGTATTCTACGAGAGGGATAAGGTATGCTACAGGATGGATAAAGGATGTTATAGGAGGGGAAAAATGTGTTGCTAGAGGACCATAATGTGCTCCTAGAAGAGTAGAATGTGACACAATAGCTACAGGAGGAAATAACCTCCCGAGGAACATTTGATAAGGACTTTCGAGAGCTCCAAGAGCCTAGTCCAAAACGTAGCCTAAGCTCCTACTACAAATTCATTGAAGGGGGGAGGATTATTCCACAAAAATTTGTAGTCCCACTTTCTTATGAGCTAGAAATAGTAAGAGGAAGAACCATAGGTGGATGCAAATTGCTAAATCTAAGAAGATAGAGGATGTGGACCTCATGAAAGAAAAGGTCCTTGAAATGGGAAAATAATTAAGTGAGATGAGAACGAGAGAGTCTACAATGAAGGAGAAGCTACAGGAAGAAAATATGTGGTTGAGAGAGAAGCTACAAGAAAAATAAAAACAACTTCCCACCATGGAAACCCTCTCCATGCAGGCATTGCACTGAAAACATCCATCAAAGTCTTATGCCCTCTTTCTCAATGAACAATGGTTGCAATTCAAAATAAAAACCTTAGCACAACATGGATTTATGCCCTTTTTTTGTGCTTGTCAACAACCGCCCATTTATTAATGTTAGTAATAAAAAATTACTTCAATAAATGGGAACCCTTTCAAAAAAATGTATATACCCAAAAAATCAATCCTAACATGTAGGTATTTGTTTTATTTTTAGAATAAACCAAGATATCAAACAAAACCTATAAAACCATTAAAATGCTACCTTTGCTTATTTAGGATGAAATGCATCACAAACAATACCTTTGTAACCCGCCATGATATACGATAAAATAATCCAAAAAGAAAATCTATATTCGAAAAACAGTCATAATGTTAGAACGTCCTTAAAGCTTCTTTAAAAAGCTAAAAGTCTCGCATCACAACATCACGATTTATAAAAGACTTCTCTTAAGAGGATACCCCGAAGGATTGCGATCTATGAAATTGCGATGGCATAATAGTCTTCTTACATTGCATTTCAGTCATACAACACAGGCCTCAACCTATTATATGCTGATATTGCAAAATGCGACCTCAAACTAGACCCAGCTCTTAATGTTTCCAACAACACATGCGGAGGTCCATTATTTGTTAAAAAGAAGCGCGACGAGTGATGAGCTTGTCTCTCGCATCTCACATTTCGCACAAACCCAAAACGCTGTAAGTTAAACCAAAACAAATTATGCGATATAGCGATCTGCAATATTGCTTTGCAAATTGCAAAATCACTGTTATCACAGTTTAAAGGCTCACCACCCTAGGAGATTGTTTCCTGATTTATGATTTGAATATTTATGGGCATTCAAGTTAAAATATAATGGATCATTAGTGGGCATTTATGAAGAAGTAACTGCATTTATGTGTGAAAGGCCATTTAGAGTGATTTGATATCTTCTTACGTGATTTCAAATAGAACACCTTTATCACCTTTACTAGTTTTCTTCATCGATTCATTCCTAAGTTCAGTATCATTTTTATCCAATAAAATGTTCCTCTTGAAACTTTCAGGGAAAAGCCACAGAACAAGACACTGAAAGCAATGGTGAAGAAAGGGAAAGCAGTCGCCTCTGAGAAGTCATAAATGACTCCTCTATTCACGGATACTACATGTAATAAGGAAGCAGGGACGTCTACATGGGAGACTACGTATCGACTACTAGAGGAACAAAAACCAAGGATTCTTGAGACAATGATTACATTTGATGGGTGTGATTCCTCTGATGCTTCCATAACTGAGCTTGCATGCTCATTTCTGCACCGAATAGCCGCATGGCCAAAAATAATCCCCTATACCAACATGGTTAAGTGGATCATTGATGACGCTAATATATTTGACAGAGAATTCAAAACAAGAGGCAAGAAAGTTATAGGATCTTTCCCCTTTATGTTTTATTGTGGATATGCTCTGTAGACTATTTGGAAAACCTGACAGTAACAAATTCTCCTCAGAATGGTTTCCCTTAATAGATGCAACTGTTAATGCAACAATAATCTATTGGGCACAAATCCTATATGATAATTTAAATAAAGCAATTATAGCGTATAGAAGGAAAAGAAGCATTTCTTCAAGGGTTTACCCTTCGTTTGTCATGAGTGCTTATGTAATGGACGCTATTTGTTTTAGTTCTAAATTCCCTGTTATGGGATAGAAGTGGACTATTCAAGATCCACTTCCTATTCACATCCACCACAAAGACACGTGGGAATCCAATTTTGAACCACATTTTTTCAAGATTTGTCCCAGGGTTATGCTTCCTATCCATAAGCAAATTTATAACTGAGATGCTCCCAGATTCTCCCAAGAAGTTGAGGTAGACATCCTCTCAGTAGCCCGATGGTTCAGGGAAGAGACATTTACATACATCAAAGTATTTGGCAGCATCGCCTCTCCCCATGTTCTCATTTTCTATGTCCTAGATAAATTAATGGCTAGAGAGATAGCCTATCAGACATGTAGTGAAGGAGGGATGAGCAAAGCATTGAAGGAGTCAAAGAAGGCCATTTGGCCTCAATTTCCTGTGTCATGTGGAGTGTTTGCATCACATGACATTGGACATGCATTCAGAGAAGTAGATAATATGTTGTCTCTATGATTACCTAAGTTCCTCGGAAGACAATACGACCCATTTGTTATTGTCAAGGATTTTACCACTATGGTCAAAATAAATATATTCAACAATGAGAAGGATCCATTTGATGATGTCTTATTATAGAAGAATACCTTCAAAGAAGTGAAGCATATGGCATAGATACTTTTTTATCAAGAGGGTCTTGAAGCATTTTATAGGTATAGAGAAAAGAGATCATCAAAGGCCCCATTGGACCAATTTTTAATTGAACCAATAAGGGAGCCCACTCCCAGTGTAAGCATAGATGGTGACTCTAAAGAAAAATCTAAAACCAATTCTAGAGAGGAATCCTGAGAGAAATCTACCAAGGGATCCGACATGTCATCGGAAAATAAGAAAAGTAGGAGTAGGGAATCAATCAAGAATACAACCCAATTTGTAGCAAAGACAGATGAATAGACTTCGACCATCAAGCAGACTGAAACCCATACTCCCTTTGTATAGCTAATAAAGCCTCGGGTAATTAATTTGGAAGAGGAGTGGGATAATTTCAACAAAAAACTCAACACAAAGGAACAAGCATCGGAGACGCAAATGACACATCAAGAAACAACTCCAGAAATTATAACAGGGGGAAATGTGAATACTCAAGAAGTAGAACACATTCCTATTACCCCCATCTCTGAGATTGTTTTAAGAATAGAAAAAATCCCCCCTTTTGATGTATTTTATAGCCCACAGCATAAGGCCATTGTTAAGAGACAGAGAAAGAAAAGAAAATTGGAATCCACCATTGCTACCACTCCAGAAAATGAGCGAGGGATGTCCTCTGGAAAGATTCATCTACCGACCGATTGACCAACCTCACCAGGCTCTTGCAATTCGCAGGTGCATACGCTACGACAACCGTTGACAAAGCAATAGAGGTACAACTGTTTCTTAAAGAAAAATAAGACAAAATTTTGTCACTTGAACAACAGTTACAGCAAGCCAAAACCAACCAACAAGCAAAAATACAATTGGCTAAGTTACAACAGGAGTTCCAAAAAATGCTAATAGAACATCAAGGTAGCTTGGTAGATAAGGAGGCACATATACAGAGCATAACATATCTGCATAAGGTTGACCCAAAGATTGATCATTTTGTCACCGAAGCACTCAGACTAAGCTCCCAGCTAACACACCAAAAATAATTTCTATGCCAAAGAATCTCGCAGTGGAACTCTCACTGTGAAATAAGTGACAAATTAACAAGCCAATTTGTGGAAATGCGACTTGAATATGATGAAATTCTTAAAAGGGTTTCAGATTTCATAACTTGGCAAAGTTTTGAAAATGGGAAAAGAGCCAACATGCCCAAACTAGATGAATCACATAAGGAGATCTTATTTGCAAGTTGGGATTCTTGGCTCAAAGAGGCAGAACAGGTGACAAAGAATGCGGTAGTAGCAGCAAACAACGTCATTGAAATTGTAAATGAAAATTTTCATAGTGTTAATCTTGTGGTAGAGACCACCACTGGCTTCCTTCCAAATGCAAAACAACTTGAATTACAGTGGAAATAGGCAACAGAAGAAAGAGCAGAAGCAATTAGGAAAGTGGCCAGGTTAAACTAGGAGGCATATTGGCAATATCTGGTAAAACCTCACAGCCAGTGTATGACCCTGAAATGCCTAATTGTTTCTACCAAGAAAATGGTGCTAGCGCTCATCAATGCCATGTTTATAAGACAACTGAAATCTGAAGTCGGCCAACCTACACTCCTCAAGACCATGCTAGATATTTGCGATCTGAAAGATCGAATGCAGGATTAGTCATTATGCACATCTCTATTTTTGTTTTATTTTGCTTAAGTTGAGGCAGGTCGTTTAAACCTCCTCAACTTTTTTTGTAATAATCTATTTTTAGTTTCATAAGTTAGTATTTAAACCCCTCTCATGGATATAGAGAGGGGTCCAGAAATTTTATGAGAAACATTCTTCAGAGCATTCACTTCTGTCCCTTTGAGGAAGTTTTGGTGAAATTAATGGAACAAGATTTATTTTCCACTTGAATTTGACATTTTCTAGTGAAATTGCACTTCCGTACTCTTAGATGATGTTGGATGATTTGAAAGTAGATCAATATTGTTGGAGCACATGAGTAGAACACATTATAAATGGTACTTTTATCTCTTAGTTCTTTTTACTTATGCATCAAACAATACATTATCTTCAAGTTATTTATGTATGAAAGTTTGAATTTTAGATTGCCATTCTTGCACTATTATATGATGATGATTTATAGTTTATGCTAAATACATGAATGATTTTTATGCAATATATCTCTCATATCATTTTGGCTAACTTTTTATATGAAATGATCATTGTTAAACAGATTCACTTCTTATCATAATTGAATGATCTTTATTATCAATTACTTTCAGACATCATTTTAGATCGCATATATCATGTTACTTCCAGGATAGTTATAGTTATATAAATATTTTTGGTTAGGACAAACTGCACATGATTATTAGTTAAATTAGATTAGTTTGAGGCTAGGTATTACCCCAAAAATATGAAAACATCATCCCGTTAGCACAAGCATAAGAATAGATTGGGAAACTAGTCCCATCATCCCCAGTCAGAGCTACTATTCCAAGCAGAAAAGGAGTTGTCCCAAGGTTTGGACCGGGTGGTTAACCCCCTTGTTGAGGCAACGATTTTCGAGCCTTCAACATATTTGGTGCTAGAAGGAAGGCTGGCTATGAATGGAAAGTAAATCTAAATCTACAGGCCATTCTAAGAGTAAAACTCCCTCACCATCACCTCCAACTTCTCGTTCGCATTCCAAATCTCCTATTCCTAAGCAAGAAGTTGAAAAGAGAAATACAAAGCCCACTGCTAAAATCCTAAAAAATCCAGGCAATTCTTCTTCTGAACGCCTTGAAGTATAATATTTGATCCACAAATTGTAGGGGATTTCAATATCTCAAGAAGAATCTGAGTTATCCCAAGGTAGTGTCACTTCTCAATATATCCCATCACAACCGCTAACTAGAGCATAGAGTGAAAAACTTGGAATTCCACCATTTGAATTCCCTCTACCAAGTCATAAAAGGGCTAAGAAGACACCATCAAAATCTCATAGTGAGGTTCTTTCATCTTCATTGTCCATTTCATCCATATCATTGCAAGGTCACACACCCGCTTCCCAACTCCAAATCATGATTCACACAGGTACAGGAGCTACACCATCATCTACCGAATCACCTTCAATCATTGCGTCACCCTCTTCTACTAATGTTCCAACAATGGCATAGAATCAACCTCAACCAAGGCCATGGACCAACCCAGGAGCCATTGGAATGGCTGGACCTTTGTCCCAATTGCCAGCACATCCAGAAAAATGGTTACCTAAATTTAACCTTGATAATGGCTTGTCAGTTGAAGAACATATAAATAATTTCATGTTGTCCATTAATTTGAATGGAGTAATAGAAGAAGACGTAGTTGTAAGATTCTTCCCATATACTCTACAAGGAGCAGCAGGATCATGGTACTTTTCATTACCATCAAGCTCTATTAATAGCTAGGATGCTTTTCAAGAGAAATTTTTAACCAAATTTGGAGATGATAGGTCTGCAACAACTTTGATAAATGACCTCTCCAATTTGAAAGCTGAGCCAAAAGAACCCATTAAGGACTTCAACTCACTTTTCAATAAGTTATTGAATAAAATACCTACAACATCCAAGCCTAGCAAGGAGGTCCGAAATGAATGGTACATTTTTGCTCTACCTTCAAACACAACCATCTTTGTTGATAGAGTTGCCAAACTAATGTTAGAAGAAAATATGAAAGAAGCAATAGCTATTGAAAATTGTATCTTGGCTGTAGAAAAGAAAAATGCATTAGAGGAATTAAAATCCAAGAAAGTAACCTTTAGATATGATTCTAGGAAAAAACCACCAAAGGATCCTTTCGATCTAGAATGGTTACAAAAAGTTCTCAAGACCATGTCTAACGAAATGGTTGACATAAAAAAACAAGTAGCAAAATCTTCTTTCAAGAAACCTTTTAGATCATATAAAGGAATGCCCCAACTGCTACTAAACCTCCAAATGCTATATCAAATGCTAAATTGGATGGAGACAAGGAAGAAACCTTAGGTGAAGAACAAACCGATGATGAAGAAATAGTGGAATTACAAGGAATGTGGGATTTTATCCTTCCAAATGACGAAGACCGAGAAGCATTACCTGTTGCCACTAGAAGCAGAAATCAAATTTATCCACCTCAATCAAGTTCAAAATAGAAAACTTCAATGCCACCTCCTAGAGATAAAGTCATAGGTAAGAAATATTCGCCGAAATCTACTCAAACAAACACTACCCAATCAGATTCTTCCCAACAAAATGGAATACAATACTAATGAGGATATGAAGAAAACTAGGGCAAACATCACCTTTCATGAGCTTAGTAAATTAAAACAACAATAGAAGCTACTTTTGAAAGAACTCAAAGTAGTTCCCACTAACTCGCTTCCTGCCGCAGTAATATCACAATCCGGTCATGAAATGGGAAGATCCCCTAGTATTTCTGCAAACAAAATTGATCCAACCAACATTGCTCTAATTGGAGGAAGATACAAATCTCATACTCTGCCATTTCTCCTTGCTTTTGAAGTCTTTAATAAAAACTTGCACAACTGTTTAGTTGATTTTGGTGCTTTATCTAACATTTTTCCTAGAACAATCCGCTTTAAGTTAAATGTCCAACCTCAGAAATCTATAGTACGAATAGTACAATTAGATCAGTCTCAAGTCAAAGTTGTCAGAGAACTTAATCAAGTAACCATTAGACTTTCATGTTAGGCCCCTATACTACTAGAGTAACCCCTTATTGTTATTAGTACAACCCACTTATTATATTGATGTACCCATGTAGTGCCCATATTATTACTATGGTGCTCCATAGAAGCCCACTATTATTATTATTGTGCCCTTGCACTATTATTGTTATGTAGGCTCTAATTATGTTATGGTCCCTTAGACTCCTATATATAGAGAGGAGGTCTTTTCATTTGAATCATCCAAGAATTGTTCATTTATGTAATGTAAAGGAGGTTGCCCCCTCGAAGAGGCTGAATTCTAAGGCGTTGATCTATCTTTTGTATCTTTTCTTGAGCTGGTTTCATAACACACCGAACCCAAAAGTCTGTCAAGTCATTGATATACTTGTAGCTGATATTCCTGAATTCTATGGCTTAATCCTCAGTAGAGACTGGTCAGAAAAGCTCCATGGTTACTTCACAATTGATTGATCTCACATGTGGCTTCCCTATAATGGCAAGCCAAATCAAATAAGGGTTGATCGAGAGAAACATCAAAGATATATAGTGACAAAACTGGAAGGAGAAAATTAGGCAGTAGCATATAGCAATAATATAATCAGAAACTATTTTGTTGAGTCATTCCTAGGGAATTTCAATGCTCATACTTCACCTTTCTTAGAAAACTCTGTTGTATCTCAAATCGAAAATTATTCCCAAACAGACACCTCTAAATGTGTGAATTTTGTAGATAAACCTGTACATAAATCTTTATTTTGGAAATTATTTTTTGATGGATCTAGATCCAATGATGGAGCAGGTGTAGGAAGCATATTAGTTAGCCTAGAAGGGGAAAATACTATGCTAGCATGTAGACTTGAATTCGATTGCAAAAACAACGTTGTTGAATATGAATCATTGGTTTAAGGTTTGTACAAAGCAATTGGTCTTAATATCAAATACCTCCAAGTGTTCGGAGATTCCGAAATTGTTGCTAGACAAGTAAGAAATACTATACACTGTCTATCAGGAAATTTGAAACACTATCAATCGTTAGTCCAAGACCTGACCTCACATTTTACAATGTTTAATATTTCCTCTATCCCAAGACTCCAAAATGCTAGCGCTGATCTCCTGGCTAATGTAGCTTCCAAGCTTATTCCACTAGAAGATTACAACCCAGATCGATTCTCCATTGAATTAATTTTTAGGTCGTCTATTCCTGATAACAACGATCCTGATGTCATAAGATTACTCACTTCAAAAGGCACTTGTGATGACCATATAGTTGATGAAGACCAACATGACAACCAACTGAAGCAAGAAACCCACAATAACACTATACCAAAATCTGTAGTTAAATTGGAAGATTTGTACAACCTCAAAGAGAGATTCAAACAATATAATAATTCAAAACTTCAAAGCTCAACTCCGAGGTATGAATTAATCAACCTTGGAACTGGCACAGAACCACAAAACATTAATCTAGGTCTCGGACTCACATCAGAAGAAAAATCAACTTTTATACGTCTGTTGAAACAATATAAAAATGTCTTTGCTTGGAATTACGACGATCTTAAAGCATATGACACTTCTATTATTCAACATACTATTCCTATGACCTTTGATGAAAACCCTTTTCAACAGAAATTGAGGAAAATTCATCCTAATTTGGAAAGCCAGATTAAATGGTGATATTTGGATTTGCATAGACTTTCACAATCTCAATAAAGCTTGTCAAAAGGAAAATTTTCTGTTGCCTCCTATGGAACAGATACTACAATCAGTTGCAAGCTCAAAACTAATGTCCTTTCTAGATGGTTTCTTAGGTTACAATCAAATCTTAGTCCATCCAGATGATCAACTAAAAAATACACTCAGAACTAAATGGGGCACTTACACCTATCAAAAGATGTTGTTCAGACTAATTAATGTTGGTGCCACTTTCCAAAGAGCCACGGACATTGCCTTCAAGGGTTTAGTAAATAGGTCAGTGGTAATCTACTTAGATGATATAACTATATATTCCAAAAAACGTAGTAATCATCCGAGAGATGTAAAACAAATCTTTGAACATTGTCAAAAGTATGGGATTTCCTTTAACCCCAAGAAGTCTTTTTTCGCATTAAGTGAAGGAAAACTCCTTGGATTTATTATGTCCAAATCAGGGATTCATATTGACCTAGATGGGATTACAGAATATTTTGAAATACCTCTACCCCGTAAAAGAAAATCGATGCAATCTTTCCTTGGTCAAATAAATTTTGTCAAACGATTTTTCCCTGACTTCTCAAGAATTGTATTACCCCTTGAAGCCATGATAAAGAAAAATTCTCTATTTAAATGGAGTCAGTTGGAATTTTCAGTCTTTTCACTTTGAACACTTTCGCTTCTGATAAATCATACGCAACCATATTGACACAAGCAAATCAAGACAAAGTTGAAGCCCCAATTTCTTTCTTTAGCTCTAATTTACAGGGAGCTGAATTGAATGAATTAGATGTTGAAAAACAAGCTTACGTTGTTTTCAAATCAATAAAACACTTTAGACCTTTTCTTCTCAAAACCCGCACCAAGGTGATAGTACCATTCCCAACAGTAAGAAATCTTCTAGTACAAAGGGATGTGGGAGAAAAAAGAGAAAACTGGGTCACGACTTTGCAAGAATGTGACATTTAAATCAAACCAGAAAACATTGTGAAAAGTCAAGGTTTTTGGAGGATGTTGGCAGGAGCATTGAATATGTCAGAATCATAGCATTCAGGTGACCAGATACAAATCTACGAGGTAAGCCTTACCGACACTGAATCAACATATGTTGATATAATATTCTATTTAAAAATTGGATATGCACCTCCACATTTGAATTATACAAAGAAAAGAGCCTTGACGTTGAAAGCCAAACAGTATAAAATTGTCAACAATGTGCTGTTTAGAATGAATTATGATTATGTTTTGCTTAGATGTCTCGAGAAATCTGAAGCAGAGAAAGAATTGCAGGAAATTCACAATGGACCGACTTGTGGACACTTTGCAGGAGATGCTACAGAACATAAAATCCTATGTGTAGGCTATTACTGGCCAAACCTATTCAAATACGCACACAGTTATGTAAGGAAATGTAAGATATGTCAGACAACTACCACAAGGCATAAGAAACCAGCATTACCATTACAACCAATCAACATTTATAAGCCATTTGAACGATGGGGATTGTACATAATAGGTGAGATCGTTACTCATTCTTTTAAGTAGCATAAATATATCCTTGCAGCTACTGATTACTTCACGAAATGGGTTGAAGCAATTCCACTCAAGGTAGCCAACTCTGAGAACATTATTTAATTTATAGATCAATTTATCATCACCAGGTTTGGTTTACCTTCTGCCTTAATGTTTGTTAATGCATCTTACTTTTCAGGTAATGCTATGATAGAGTTTTCTCTTAAAAGAGGTTTTAAACTCAAATATTCTGCTAATTATTATCCACAAGGAAATGGGTTAGCCGAATCCACAAATAAGAACCTTATCAGGATTATTAAACAAATTGTTGATCAAAGTCAAAAGAACTGGCATAAATCTTTAGTGTTTTCTCTATGGGTAGATTGAATAACTCAGAAAACCTCTATCGTCACTTCTCCTTTTAATCTGGTTTATGGGAAAGAAGTTGTCTTACCAACAAACATAGCTATTCCCTCATTTGCCTTAGTTCAATTCATTGAAGAAATTCCTTCCTCATCTATGAAACTTAGACAATTACAAATCCTTAAACCTGAAGAGGAATGAGAAAAGGCTAGGATTACCCATGCACATTATCAACAGTTAGTCAAAGCATCCTTTGCTTCAAATTCTGCATCTTCAAAAAATTTCCAACTCAAAGACTTAGTGTTAAAATGGGATAAAGCCCATGAAGAGAAAGGAAAGCATACTAAGTTCCAACGAATGTGGCTTGGCCCATTTGTTGGCTTGATGGGACTTGACCCGAGTTTAGAATCTTTTACCCAAAAAAATCTTGATCTACCGGCTCTTTCAGTAATAGTCTGCGGGGTGCGGACTGAGGTCTTACCCAAGGTAGTAGGGGAGGGTGTTGGAACCATGTTTCTGCACCGTAGGGATGTCTTGATGAGGTCGGGAAGGTTCGCGAATCAATCCCTTATGTCCGTTCAAAACAACGACCTTCATACGATTTGAAGGATGAGCACAAATAATTTTTACCCTTCCTGTGCTTAGTATTCTTATAGATCTTGAATTACTTTAAGTAGACACAATATTTTTAGTTGCCAGTTAACCTAACCAGATATGCCCGCAATCATGAATAATAAATAGATGCATAAACATAACAGAGTGATATATATGTGATATTCCAAAACCAACTTATCTTTATTAATGCTTTTTTCCAGTTACAATCTGATTTCTACCCTGCACACTCAGCTGCAGGGGCCCGTGCACACAGCTGTGGACTCTACTAGGCCTTTGCGCACATAGCTGCAGAGCCTCTTATACTACTACGACCCATAACTCAGACTTACAGACTTGCTCCAATATTACTTTCAGAAACCCATATGCCTATCAACTCTACATACCAAAATCTACCTTCTACAGTTAGAGCCTTGCTCTATTTATACACTCCCATGGTTCGCGGACCATGGGTAGGCCAACACATTCTAGATTATTTTACAATATTCTGGGGTGGACTATACTTAGACTTGACCTTTTAAAATTCTCGCTTTGTGGATTTCACGAAGTTTTTACCATACCAATATCCCAAAAATGTGGGCTTTAAGCCCCAAAACCATTATGCAGGGGATCTGTTGCCCAACAGGCCCCCAACACAATCATCGTGACTCGTCCCGAGTCACTCGCCGATGCGGTGAGACATGCTGCTAAGGCTTCGCAGTCCACCATCCCTGTGAGTGACGCCAAACTCTTTGTTGCTCCATCCTTTCCTCCTGCAACACTTCTTCAATCTCCTACTCCATTGCCCTTGCTAATTCGCATAACTGATGATGCTCATTCTGCTCTGCTCGGTTAACACAAAGCGGCTTCTCATAGGATTTTAGCTCTAGCTAGAATGCCAAAGCCATGAATTCTCTGTGTAAGAGCAACAAGCCTATAATCTCTGGTCCCATATATTCAATGTTTGTTGGGGCTTGTGCTGCATTTTTGTAAGAGAGATGTTGCTATCCGCGAGGTCCCAATCTTCAAGTTTCTTCAAGGATGCATTTGTCAATGGAATTCACTCTTTTATCCCAAGATTCACCGTCTCACCCTTATCTTTCATAGATCGCTTACTAGACCACAGGTTTCGTGGCGACATCCAGACCAATCTTGCTATCGGTCTAGGAACTTGTGGTATATCTACCACCACTAGCATTGGGCCCGACATGATGACTTCAACTATCGGCATTATGCCGTCCTGAGGGTTCAACGTCTCTTTTGGCAACATTGCAACCACTAGGGGTATTCGCAAAGCATCGAAGTTGGACAAGTCCATATCTATCAAATAGCTCAAGAACTCTCAATAACTAGGGTCTCATAGTGCTAGGGGTTGATTGGTAGATGACCAACTATGATTTATAGGTCAGCCGATATTAAAATTCGACCGTTCCCTCCTTTTCTAGTGCATTAATGTGATACTGACAGGAGATCGTTTCAAATCTAGTTCTGACTTCCTACCTTAAATGCCTGCCATCCGCTCCTCATTATCTCAGATTGACCATCTTTTCATGAGCACTGACCACAATGGTCACTTTCCCACCTTTTTTCACACCAACGTGACCCTTTATACGCGACCGCAATTCCTATGCTAACCGAGCCGTACGTGGAAACTTGTTTCCGTGCAACTTTCCTGTAGACTCGTTTATAGTCCTGCACCTTCTTTCAACTTCTTGGAGTGTTGAGACTATTCTTCGATCGGTTAGTCAGTTAGCCAGCCTACTCATGTAGTTCTTCAGGCGACTGCCATTTACTCTTCCTGGGAAGGGCTCTCCATTAAGCTTGTCGAGCTGGACCATGCCTCGATTTGTGACCTCTTTGGCTACATATGGTCCCAGCCAATGCATTCATAGTTTTCCAGGGAATTTCTCAAACTTACTGTCATACAACAATACTAAATTGTTTACTTTTAATGTGTGCAACTTGATATGGCAATCGTGCCAAGATTTCTCGCATTGTTTCTGTACCTGCTGGTGGAATCCTGCCAGAAACCGTTCTTCCTCTAGTTCCTCCAGTTGCGTGAGCCTCTCTTCCAAGGCTACGCAGTCTGCCATGCCAGTCATCGCTGCTATCTGAAAACTAGGTTCAATGTATTCCATTGGCATGGCGACCTCTGTGCCATAGACTAATATGAATGGTGTTTGCCCTATTAGTTTCTTGCATGTGGTTCTGTATGCCCATAGCATGGTAGATATATGTAAATCCCAATTGGTTTGCTACACGTTACATACTTTGGTCAATGCATTTTCCATAATCTTTTTGAATGCTTCTACATTCCCCTTCTCTTGCGAATGGTACGACGTACTTTGCTGATGATACACCTGGAATTCCTCAGTAAGTGTGTTGATAGTTTCATTTAGGAAGTGTGTTCCGTGGTCACTCATTAAAATTTTTGGGTAGCCAAACCATGTCAAGACATTGTTAAATAAAAATTTCACAGCTGTAGTGGCTGTGCAGTCCTTAACTGGTTGTGCTTCTACCCATCTAGTTAAATACTTTGTCGCCGTGATGATGTAGCACGCACTCGTCTTCCCTTGAGGTGTGATAGGCCCCACAATGTCTATCGCCCATTTTTCAAATGGCTGCAATGTCATCTATGGATTGAGTGTCATCTTATCCCTGCGCAATAATTTCCCAGTCCGTTGACATACATCACAGGCCCGATAGTATGCTTTCGAGTCTTGATGTAGGGTTGGCCACCATAGTTCATCGTGAAGAATCTTTTGTGCTATTGCCCATCCCACATAATGTTCTCCTGCAGCCCCCCCCATGTGCTTCTACAAGGATCTGCCCTCTTTCAAATTCCGGTACATATCTTCTTAATATTTCCTTGTTTCCCATTTTGTAGAGGTGTCCTGCGATAAGAGTAAAATCCGCCACGCGTACCACCAATTATTTTTTCTGCTGAACTGAATATCCCTGTGATGTAGTCCCTATGGTTAAGAAGTGGATTATATCCTAAAAATGGCCATTCGCAATGCGCATCGCATAGAGCTGTGCATCCGGTAATCCTTCCTCCAAATTTGTGGGCTCCTCATCGTTCTCAATTCGCGATAGGTGATCTGGGCCTGCGTTTAGGCGTCTTGGCTTTACGATGACCTCGAAATCATATTCTTGAAATAGTAACAACCATCTACAAATGCACCTCCCCAACACAGGCTTGTTCAGTAGGTATTTCAACACAGAATGATCAGTATACATCTTGAAGTGTCCCCCGAGTAGATAGTGGTGGTATTTCTAGAGCGCATACCGTCGCCAATCCCTCATGCTCAATAGTAGAGTAGTTATTTTTGTCTTGGACAATCATTGACTGGCGAACGAGATTGGGTGATCAATGCCTTCCGCTCCTTCCTGCGTCAGTACAGTGCCTAGTGCGATACATGACGCATCAACATGTACATGAAATTCGATGTCCCACTTTGGGAAAACGAGAATGCGTGCGGATTCCATCATTTCCTTGAGAATCTCCAGTCTTTTCTTACAATCATCATTCCAACAATATGTAGCATCCTTTTTTAACAACTGTTCCATTGGTGCTGTGATTTGTGCATAGCCCTTAATAAACTTCTGATAGTAGTCATTGTGCCCCAACATGGTGTGGAGTTGTTTGACACTTCGTGGTGCGTGCAGATTGAGTATGACAGTAATCTTCGTAGGGTCCACCATCAAGCCTTGTCTGTAGACCACATGGCTGAGCAAATTTCCAAAGGGGACAAGGAAGGTTCGCTTCTTAAGATTCAACGCAATCTGGTGTCATCGAAAAGTATCCAAAATCAACCGTAAACTTGCTACATGTTTCTTGACTAGCCCAAATACAATCCAATCATTAAAATAAACCTCAAAAAACTTATGGATGAATTCCTTGAATGGAGTCACTACTACACGAGAAAATATCGCTAGCGCGTTCTTCAAACCAAAGAGCATAATAGTGTAATGAAAACATCCCCATTTGGTCGTGAAGGTTGTCTTGCTTCTATCTTCCGACGCGATATTGATCTGGTGGTACCCTGAGAACCCATCTGTGAATGAGTACGCTTCCTGTCCACCAACATTCTCCAGGACTTCATCTGTAAATGGTGTTGGGAATGGATCGTGAACACATGCATCCTTCAATTTTTAGAGGTCCATGCAGATTTGAATTTCAACGTTCTATTTTTTCTCCTGCACTATCATAAGACTCAACCAATCAGACTCTTCCACTAGTTCAATAATTCCTGTTGCAAGCATTTTGTCCAATCCTTCTTGGACCTTTTCCTTATACTTTGGATTCAAATGGTAAGGACGCTTCTTAACTGGTTTCGCGTCCGGTTTTAGAGTTATCTTCATCATTCTTAGGTCACCAAGGATCCCTTTTAGCTCCATGATTTTGGTTGGGAATAAGTCTTGATATTCGTAAAGTAACTCGATGACCTTATCCACCATGGAATCATCCCAATAATCCCCCAGTGTCGTGTACTTCGGCTCCTCATCTGTACCAATGTTTACCTGTTTAATTTTCAGTGGTGCAGTGATGTTGGGGTCCTCGATTGGTAGTCCTTGAACTTCACGACTCCCTTCCATTTCTGGAATATTAATATTTTGGGGGTTCTCATCCTCATCCTTCACTTGTACATTGTAAAATTCTAGGGCCTGGCTTAACTGATGTGACCATGCGGGTTGAATGATTTCTCGTGGTTCTTACGATATTTTGAAAATGGAAACTTTCACAACTTGTAGCACATCGTCAACAGTATCTGCCCATTGGTCTTCAAATAAGAACGTTAACAAAAATCCCTCATGCAAGATATCCCATTCGCCCGTACCATGTCGGAGTTCTGTCTCAGTATACCAGTTTTTTGGGATAACATCCATGTTATGATAGAATAAGTGTACCCATTCAGTCTGAGGCTCTTCACGATAGGATTTGGTCCATTTTGTGAGGTGCATGCATGGGTCATCGTGTCGATTGTACTTCTTGGTTATTCATAGCTCCAGCTTCCCAAACCTTAGCTACATCATCCTTCTACAGTCATGCCAGTTTTCAAAATTTCCTTCATATGTTCCCCACCAATGCGCAGTACCCATTTTAATGCATCGAACCTCTGATGCTCTGGTACTGCACTCTCAAACTTGTCCAAGAATTCATCCACCATTGTCAATCCATCATACGTTGGTAGATTTTGAGCCTGGGCGGTTATGCAATGCAGCGATTTGGTCATCATATTACAATTTAGTGTCGTCACTTCACTTAACTGATTGTGCCATCGTTCATCTTCTTCACCTGAATCTACAAGGCAGGATTCTTGGCATTCTAACGAGACCCTTCCATTTGCAGTCGGATTTAGCCAATCCTAGTTTTGTGTGGTTATTTTATAGATACAATCCACCGTTACCCCTTGCAATCTCCCCATGGGAAAGATATTTTGGTGGTTCACCATCCGGAATTGAATAGGATACCATTGTAACACAGACCTACCCATGAGTTCCCAAGTCTATTTTTTAATACGTCAGCCATCCGATCCCAAGTCTAAAATTACCTGATCCATCTCATATTCACCGGTTTGCACCGTCAATATCATTTCCCGTCCGGTGCACAGTGCATGCCTTCCCAATTTTTGGACTACGTGCATCTCACCTGGTCCTGCGCACCTAGTGATAAGCTCTTGTAGTCCCTTAATTGCCTTATTGTCACGCAGTAGCTTCATGCATGTCTCTAAAAAGGTATTAAGCATAGAAGGATCCATTCCTGTTTCTGGTTGATCCTTACTACCGAAGTACAAACCTCTGTGAAGCTCTTCTTAGCTTCCATAAATGTTTCTCTTGCGCGCTCCAAGTCAAACCTAGGTTCCTTTGTAGGAGCCTTGCTTACCCAGGTATCTTCTTCAGGTTGCTTCCCCTTATCTTCCCCTATAGTCGCACCACTTCTAAGCACCATATTCACATTGGGGTCTTCATTGCATGGTTTAGACCTCATCATTTGGATATTTTGAGATGGATTAGGCTGTAGTACCCCTTTCTCGCACATTTGTGTGATCAGCGTCAGACAATCTACCATTTCATGATCAAATTGCTCACAGTACTGACAAGATATTATCGTTGGTGTTAGAAAATCATATATCACAGAGCAATGGAACACATAAAATATTGTAGAAATATAAACACTGAAAACGCATAAAAGAAGAGAGACACAGATATACGTGGTTCACCCAGTTTGGGCTACGTCCATGGAGAAACAGCTAGTCCTTCCTTTTATATTATCCAACAAACTGAAGAGATACAACCTACAACATATCTGCTATAATTCCCTCTTTTCTCTCAATCTCCTCTCTCTTCCTCACTCAGAATACAGATCTATATAGACGCAATACAATTCCCTCATATATAGCGAGGGGTTGCCTTCTAGGGAAAAAACCCTAAATTAAACATAATGTCTACCGTCAGATCTTTGCCTAATGAATGGCCCAGATTGACTATGAAATTACAACATATTACAACGCAATTTTACATCTATTCTTAGCTTCGGGGGCACTGCCCCCGATCCCCCCGCTTGGGGGGGGGGCTCCCAAAAGGTCGCAGTTGCCCTCCATGGACCCCCCTTGTAACGAATATTATATGGGTGGCATTGCCACCCCATTTCGCATTAGGGTCCAATGCAATGATACCTTTGAATATAGAAGATAATCAATCTCCACACCCAATAGTCGGGTTGGTGCAATCGTGAGCACAGTGCCCCCGTCCTCTGCAATTATAACAGATTAGCTATCTGCGCCCTTGTCCAGGTCCCATTCCTCCTCGCCCTTGTCTGTGTCCTTGGAATCCACTGTGTGCCATTGCTGTGGCTATATTGAAACCTCACATTCTTGTCTACATTCAATAGGCTGGGGTCCTATCCATCATTAGCTCATAGCTCTGTCACGTCCACTCATCGTGACCCATTGATCTACAGAAATTATAGTATAGTTGCTGCGGAGTCTAGGTATACTTTTGAAATAGGTTACAGTTGTCTGTCACGTGCTTTCCTCCCACTTAACAAATCGTGCATCAGAGTGTGGGCACTGCACTCAGCCTTGCTTGTGCTTCTGGTCTCAATGGCATCAACCCCCCTCCAGCCAAATAGTTCACAAATACAAGAGAGTGATCCTTGTCATGACGTTGGCCTTTACATTTTATACACCACGCTTCTTCACGTGCCTCTGGCTGGGGCACCCTATCCTGCTTCAAACTTTGCATCTCTAAGCATAGGGTTTCTAGTTGCACATGGATTTGTTGGACTCCCAACCTCGGGTCCTATATTGGTGTTTCGTGCAACCTCATCACCGTTTCCAATTCCTCCGCCAGGGTTGAGAGCTTCTGTTGTGACAGTGTTGTCCTCAGGTGTGGTGTCAAAGACGCCACAACCCATGTGCGGTGTTGTGCATCTGTCACTATCATATTAGCCTCGTGGATCGTACTTTTCAGCCTCTAATCCATATCCCAATGAGTTTTGCCAGGAAGCATCATGATCTCTTTGAATCGGATGATCGACTGCATTTCCGATTTCTGCCGGCTAAATTCTCTGTTCAATGCAATCTGGATCTCCACTATTCTAGCATTCAGGTGATCATTCGAGTGCTTGATATACCATGTCAACACACGATCCTGCAGCGCACTTACCAATGTGGCCTTCTTGATGTTATCATCCGTAACCCCTTGCACTTCCCATACTAATCTTACTATGAATGAAAAATGAACTGGGTCTTCGTTTCCTACTCCTCTGAATACAGGCAACTTGATCGCACTGACCATGCTAGACTACTGGTTCGGTGGAGGTGGTGTGGGAAAAGTCAAAGGTGAAGAAGGTGACAAGAGTGGGGGCATTAGCGGGGATGATATCTGCGGAATGCACTGCTTGATCAAACTGACTGCACTCCTCGGAGAGACCCAAGAGCGCTCTTCGCCACTTTCTCATAGAGGTGAAATCAAAGGATTGTTTCCTAACCCTTCGATCCCTTTGTAGGCATTTCCACTCCGTGTCATTCCACTCATTAATGTATTCGCATCACCTATTTTTCACATAACAACATCTTAATCCAAGTATTCAAAGACTTGATGTATTTACCTCGCGGTCCCTTGAGAGAATGTCTCTCTACTTCACTGTAGCTGACAGTTGCGTCTATCGCAAATTTAGTGATAAACCCTCCTATGATTCGATCCAGCTAGTGGTCTATAGCCCACACGATCTTATCTTCAGATGCCTCTAGCCTATCAACCAAGTCGGGAGTCCACACTATGGTTTGATCAAGCTTTCTTCTTCCCTGGCTGTTTGTTAGCCTCACGATCCACTCATACAGTTCTGAAGAGAAAGATGTGAAGAAGATCACGTGGATTTTTGTATATATGTAGCAATCTAGCCACCTCTTTTCAGATATCTGCGGGGTTTTATTTTCCTGTACACGAACTCGTGAAGCTTCTGATCCAACCAATCTTCAATTTCCTTCTTCGTAGGGTTCCAACGTTCCGACATTAGACATCCCTTAGGCAGATGCCGGTCCTGGCAACAGAACCATTTGTTGGCTTGATGGGGCCTGACCCAGGTTTAGAATTTTTTAGGTAAACAAATCTCGAACTACTGGCCCTTTCGGCAACAGTCCGTGGGGCACGGACTGAGATCTCACCCGAGGTAGTAGGGGAGGGTGCTGGAACCAGGTTTCTGCACCCTAGGGATGTCTTCATGAGGTCAAGAAGGTTCGCGAATCAATCCCTTACGTCTGTTCAGAACAACGACCTTCACGCGGTTTGAAGGATGAGCACAAATGCTTTTTACCATTCCTATGCTTAGTATTATTATAGATCTTGAATTAATTTAAGTAGACATAATATTTTCATTTGCCAGTTAACATAGCTAGATATGCGGGAAATCATGAACGGTAAACAAATGCATAAACAAAATAAAGCAATAGATATGCATTATTCCAAAACCAACTTGTCTTTATTAATGCTTTTTTCTAGTTATAGTCCACTTTCTACCCTGCACACTCAACTGCAGGCGCCCGCGCACACAGCTGCGAACCCTACTAGGCCTCTGTGCAAACAGCTATAGAGCTTCTTCTACTACTATGACCCACGACTCAGACTTACAGACTTGATCCAATCTTACTTTCAGAAACCCATATACCTCTCAACGCTACATACCAAAAGCTACCTTCTACACTTAGAGCCTCACTCTATTTATACATTCGCATGCTCTGCGGACCATGGATAGTCCAACACATTCTAGATTAATTTAAAATATTCTAGGGTGGACTACCCTTAGAATTGACCTTTTACAATTTGTGCTCTGTGCATTTCGCAGAGTTTTTACCATACCAATATCCCAAAAATGTGAGCTTTAAGCCCCAAAACAGTTACGCGGGGGATCCGCTGCCCAACACCATTCTAGATTGTCGAGCTAATAGGCCCATCAACTTTTCTGTTACAAGATTTAGCAGGTAAGAGAGAACCTCTACCTATTAATGGGCAGGTCCTAAAGAAATATTTTCCATAGAAGATGATCTGTTCTGATCACTGTATAGTATACTCTTTAGTTAATTTTCTTTTCAAATAATAACACAAGTTGAAAACATTTTACGGTTGGTTTTATTGAAGGATAGTTTCTCTTTTTATTTTTTGTTTTTTTCACTTGTATAAGTAGAAATGGTTATGAAAATTAATCTTCATTCATGAAACAAATAGTTGAGTGCTACAGCTCCAAAACTACCTGTTTTTCTGCTAAATAATATGATCTTTGATAAAACTTAGCTCCAAAAAGAAATTTTATTTACATCAGTCGGGAAAAGTATCACTAACAAAGCAAAGTTTCTCTACGGAAAATAATCTTTAAACTCTATGATTGTCATCCAAAAATTCTTAAGGAGCCAATGATTCCCCCCACTTAAGTAGCTTTCAATTTTAGAGTGTAATTCTAAAATATGCTTTAAAGTTAAAGGATAAGAGGTCTCATCAAAATCCGGCTTACCATGCTCATAAGATTATAACCAACTGACATTACCAATATTGAATATAAAAATAGGGTAATGGTTTGAGATTGTATCAATCAAAAGACAAGGGGTCTCATCAAGAGTTAGCTTGTTCAGTTCAGTTACAAATCAAGTGATTGGCATTGTCAATTTTGGCCACCAAACCAAGACATTGTCCTTTAAGAAATAAAAGAAGAATGAATTACTTCAATAAAATAAAGAAATCATCAAGTATATGGAAGAATTTATCTTTAAATTTGCATCCTTACTTAAGTGGGATATTGAATCATTGCTGGGTAATAGGTAACCTTGTCGAGGCCATGAATGCCTGCTGGCAGCAGAGGCTCTACCTACGACCAATGTGTATACCAAAACTGATCTAATGAGATTCTTTTGCTTTTATCTTTATTATCAAGTAATGACTGATGTAGGTAAAATGACTATCTATGAGAAAAGGGAAATCAAAACAAATATAGTTAGAGTAGAAGATGGATATTGATAAATGAGCAGTACTACTTACCTTGTATTCCATGCAATTTAGTTTTATTTTCAAAACTATCTTTATTTTAGAAGTTTTAGGAATTCCAAAAAAATCTCAGAGATAATTGGTTCTTCCAAGTGAATCACCAATTGTTGTGCTTGTCAACAACCCCCCATTTATTAATGTTCGTACTTAAAAATTACTTCAATAAATGGGGACCCTTTCCAAAAAATGTGTATACCCAAAAAATCAATCCTAGCATGTCGGTATTTCTTTTATTTTTAGAATAAATCAAGATATCAAATAAAACCTATAAAACCATTAAAATGCTACTTTTTTTTATTTAACATAAAATGCATCACAAATAATACCTTTCTAACCCACCACGATCTACGATAAAACAATCAAAAAAGCAAATCTATATTTGAAAAACAGTCATAACCTTAGTTAGTCCTTAAATCTTCTTTAAAAATCTAAAAGTCTCACATCACAACATCATTATTTATAAAAGACTTCTCTTAAGAGGTTACCCCAAAGGATTATGATCTGTGAAATTGTGATGGGGTAATAGCCTTCTCGCATCACATTTTAGTCATACAACACAAGCCTCAACCTATTATATGATGATATTGCGAAATGTGATCTCAACATGGACCCACCTCTTAATCTTTCCACCAACACATGTGGAGGTCCATTATTTGTTAAAAAGAAGCCCGATAAGTGATGACGCTTGTTTGTCGCATCTGACATTTCACACAAACCCAAAAAGTGGTAAGTTAAACCAAAATGAATTATGCGATATAGTGATCTGCGATATTGCTTTACAAATCGCAAAATTGCTATTATCGCAATTTAAAGGCTCACCACCCAAGGAGATTGTTTCCTGATTTACGATGTGAATATTTATGGATATTCAAGTTGAAAGATAACGGATCATTAGTGGGCATTTACGAAGAAGTAACTGCATTTATGTGTGAAAGTCCATTTAGAGTGATTTGATATCTTCTTATGTGATTTCAAATAGAACACCTTTATCACCTTTACTGGTGTTCTTCATTAATTCATTCCTATGTTCATTATCAATTTTATCTGATAAACTGTTCCTCTTAAAGATTTTAGGGAAAAGCCACAAAACATGAGGCTGAAGGCAATGGTGAAGAAAGGGAAGGCAGTTTCCTCTGAGAAGTTAGAAATGTCTCCTCTGTTCATGGATACTACAAGTAATAAGGAAGCATGGACGTCTACATGAGAGACTACGTATCGACTACTAGAGGAAGAACAACCAAGGATTCTTGAGACAACGATTACAGTTGATGAGCGCGATTCCTATGATGCTTCCATAACTTATCTTGTGTGCTCATTTCTACACCGAATAGCCGCACGACCAAAAATAATCCCCTATATCAACATGGTTAATTAGATCATTAACGATGCTGATATATTTAATAGAGAATTCAAAATAGGAGGACAGGAAGTTATAGGATCTTTCACTCCAGATAACCTAAGATTTATGTACCACCTACCAGAGCCACAGGTTACCTACAATAAGAAATTTGTTGAGAAATTTGTCAAATAAAATGAAGACCCGACGAACTGCACAAAGAATTGGTCAAACAATGATGAAAGAATCAAGAAAGACAAAAATGGTATGTACGCTAATGCATCTATTTGTTCCCCTTTATGTTTTGTTGCGGCTATTATCTGTAGGCTATTTGGCAAACTTGACAGTAACAAATTCTCCTTAGAATGGTTGCCCTTAATAGATGCAGCTGTTAATGCAACAATAATAGACTGGGCACAAATCCTGTTTGATAATTTAGCTAAAGCAATTATAGAGTATAGAAGGAAAATAAGCATTGCTTCAAGGGTTTACCCTTCGTTTTTCATGAGTGCTTATGTAATGGATGCTATTTGTTTTGGTTCTAAATTCCTTCTTATGGGATGGAAGTGGAATATTCAAGATCCACTTCCTATTTACATCCACCACAAAGACATGTGGGAATCCAATTTTGAACCAAATTTTTTCAAGATTTTTCACGGGGTTATGCTTCCTATCCATAAATGAATATATAACTGAGATGCTCTCAGATTCTCCCAGGAAGCCAAGGTAGAAATCCTCCCAGTAGCTTGATGCTTCGGGGAAGAGAAATTTACATACATTAAAGTATTTGGCACCATCGCCTCTCCCCATGTTCTCCCTTTCTATGTCCTAGATAAATTAATGGCTAGAGAGATAGCCTATCAGACATGCAGTGAAGGAGGGATGAATAAAGCATTGAAGGAGTCAAAGAAGGCCATTTGGCCTCAATTTTCCGTGTCATGTGGAGTGTTTTCATTACATGACCTTGGACATGCATTCAGGGAAGTAGATAATATGTTGTCTCTACGATTACCTAAGTTCCCAGGAAGACAATACAACCCATTCGGTATTGTCAAAGATTTTACCACTATGGTCAAAATAAAGATATTCAACAATGAGAAGAACCCATTTGATGATGTTTTATTATAGAAGAATACCTGCAAAGAAGTGAAGCATATGGCATAGATACTTTTTTTTCAAGAGGGTCTTGAAGCATTTTATAGCTATAGAGAAAAGAGATTATCAAAGGTCCCATTGGACCAATTGTTAATTGAACCAATAAGGGAGCTCATTCCCAGTGTAAGAATAGATGCTGACTCTAAAGAAAAATCTAAAACCAATTCTGGAGAGGAATCTTGAGAGAAATATCCCAAGGGATCCGACAAGTCATTAGAAAATAAGAAAAGCAGGAGCAAGGAATAAATCAAGGATACAACCAAGTCTACAACAAAGACAGATGAACAGACTTCAACCATCAAGCAGACTGAAACCCATACTCTCTTTGTACAACTAATAAAGCCTCTGGTAATTAATTTGGAAGAGGAGTGGGATAATTTCAACAAAAAACTCAACACAGAGGAATAAGAACCGAAGATGCAAATGACACATCAAGAAACAACTCCGAAGAACTGTGAATACTCAGGAAGTAGAACACATTCCTACTACCCATACCTCTGAGATTGTTTTAAGAATAGAAGAAATCCCCCATCTTGATGTATTTTATAGCCCACAGCACAAGGTCATTATTAAGAGAGGGAGAAAGAAAATAAAATTGGAATCGACAACTACTACCACTCCAGACAATGAGCTGATGGATGTCCTCTGGAAAGATTCATCCACTGACCCATTGTCAAACCTCACCAGGCTCTCGTAATTCATAGGTGCATATGCTATGGCAACCATTGACAAAGCAATAGAGGTACAAATATTGCTTAAATAAAAAAAAGACAAAATTTTGTCACTTTAATAGCAGTTACGGCAAGCCAAAACCAACTGACAACCAGAAATACAACTGGCTAAGTTACAGTAGGAGTTCCAACAAATGCAAATAGAACATCAAAGCAGCTTGGCAGGTAAGGAGGCATAGATACAGAGCATAACAAATCTGCATAAGGATGACCCAAAGATTGATGATTTTGTCATTGAAGCAATCGGCCTCAACTCCCAACTAACACACCAAAAAGAATTTCTATGCAAAAGAATCTCGCAGTGGAAGTCTCACCATGAAATAAGTGACAAATTAGCAAGCCAAGTTGTGGAAATGCAACTTGAATATGATGAAATTCTTAAAAAGGTTTTAGATTTCATAACTTGGTAAAATTGTGAAAATGGGAAAAGATCCGACATCCCCAAACTAGATGAATCACATAAGGAGATCTTATTTGCAAGTTGGGGTTGTCAGCTCAAAGAGGAAGAACAAGCAATAGGGAATGTGACAACTGTGGAAAACAATGTCATTGAAAGTGTAAATGAATATTTGCATAGTGCTAATCTTGTGGCAGAGACCACCCCTCGTTTCCCTCCAAATGAAAAACAACTTGAATTAGTGTGGAAACAAGTAGCAGAAGAAAGAGCAGAAGCAATTAGGAAAGTGACCAGGTTAAACTGGGAGGCATATTGGCAATATCTGGTAAAACCACATAGACAGTGTATGACCCTAAAATGTCTACTTGTTTCCACTGAGAAAATGGTGCTAACGCTCATCAATGCCATGTTTACAGGACAACTAAAAGTTGAGGTCGGCCAACCTACACTCCTCAAGACCATGCTAGATATTTGCGATCTGAAAGATCGAATGTAGGATTAGTCATTATGCACATCCCTATTTTTGTTTTTTTTTCTTAAATTGAGGCAGGTCGTTTAAACCTCCTCAATTTTTTTTGTAATAATCTATTTTAATTTCATAATTTAGTATTTAAACCCCTCTCATGCATTTAGAGAGGGGCCCAGAAATTTTATCAGAAACATTCTTCAGAACATGCACTTCTTTCCCTTTGAGGAAGTTCTGGTGAAATTAATGGAACAAGATTTATTTTCTACTTGAATTTGACATCTTCTACTGAAATTGCACTTCTGTACTCTTAGATGATGTTGGATGATTTGAAAGTAGATCAATATTGCTGGAGCACATGAGTATACATATTATAAATGGTACTTTTATCTCTTAATTCTTTTTACTTATGTGTTAAGCAATACATTATCTTCAAGTTATTTATGTATGAAAGTTTGAATTTTAGATTGCCATTATTGCACTATTGTATGATGATGATTTATAGTTTATGCTAAATACATGAATGATTTTTATGCGATATATCTCTCATATCGTTTCGGCTAAATTTTTATACAAAATGATCATTGTCAAACGGATTCACTTCTTGTCATAATTGAATGACATTTATTATCAATTTCTTTCAGACATCATTTTAGATCACATATATCATGTTACTCCCAGGATAGTTATAGTTAGATAAATATTTTTGATTAGGACAAACTACATATGATTATTAGTTAAATTAGATTAGTTTGAGGCTAGTTATTACCCCAAAAATATAAAAACATCATCCCGTTAGCACAAGCATAAGAATAGATTGGGAAACTGGTCCCATCATCCCTAGTTGGAGCCACTATTCCAAACGGAAAAGGAGATGTCCCAAGGTTCGGACCGGGTGGTTGTAGGTTTTAACCCCATACAAAAATTACCTGCATATGAATTCTAAATCACAGGAAAAATAAAAATGCAAGAGCATAACACATAAAACACATATACACAGAGATTTCCCACTCGATCCCAAAACTGGGACTACCAGCTTGATTTTTCATTATATTCCTTTCAATGTTACACTACATATTTATACATGCCGAAGCATCCAATACCATGGACTGAAAACCATAGGTAGGTTCGCCCAACCTAATATAGGTCCAATTTTTTTTTTTTCCCAGGGTGTTGCCCTGGA